>ML793086.1:0-33982 GCA_009831015.1 Picea engelmannii
TTTAGAAATGCATGATCACTTTCATACATATCCTTTGGGTTGGATGAATAATATTATAAAGTTAAAAGTTACCAAGCAGTGTAAGCTTATATTTTAGATGAGTGAAAATTTTATTGATGAAATATAAGTTGATGTAGTGCCTCTTGATGTATGAAATTTTGTGATGTGTATCCCTATATGTATGTGAGGGATGATATCTTCATGAGAAGAGACAACTAATACAACATAATCAAGGAAGGTAAATATTTTACCATCAATTCACATAAGGGGAAGTCTAATATCTCTCTGGTAAGTTTGCACCAAGCTAAGAGATTGATCAACTCAACTAAGAAGTATGAAATTATTTTCTTGAGATGAACTGGAAAATTCCATGTTGGATAGTTGGTTTTCATTGATGTCAACCATTGGAGAGTGATCTTGGATAATGATGTCAACCCTTAGAGATTGATGCCAACCCTTGGATATTGATGTCAACCCTTGGAAAGGTCCAGATATGTTGGATAGTTGATTGACATTTGTATTATTGAGATTGATGATGAGTTAGTTGGGTACATTTGATGTAGTGTACATGTATCCCCATAAGTGTGGTTATGGGACCCAAAGTTTATTAAGGAATATGGACATGAAGGAGAGTGAAATTCTAGGTAAGACTATCATAGATGGATAGTAGATATCATGTCGTTTCCAGTGAGATGTGGAACACTAGGTGGTTCTTCACGATTAGGGAGATATGGACTTGTAAAGTTGGAAGCCCCGAAGAGTGGTCAAGAAGCCCCTAGTTGGTTACAAGTCTTAGTCAAAGGGTAAAGTGGTTGAAACAAGAAATCCCTAAAGTAAGGAGAGAGGTTACTATGAAAAATTCTATAAACATCTCAAGGAGTCTCTCATAAGTACACACTCACACACTTATTCATTGATTATTTATCTTATGAACTAGTGATCTTTTGCTAAGGTTGTGATGGCATATTTTTGAGGTAGTAAAGGAAGGTCGAAGGAGAAAGTCTCGAGGTTGCATCAAACCCTATTTTTTGAGGTATCTGTGAGTTGTAGGTCAGGAGGGAATGGATATATGCTGGTTGTAGTGGAGGAAAGCATGGATATCCATGGGTTGTGGAAGAGCAAGTCATGTATATGTAAAAAGACTTGTAAAAGGTTGTGAAGGGATGTTGGTACCAGGTTGTTGAGGACTATGGAAGAGTTACAGGTCAGTTTACAGTACAAAAAGTCATCTATATGATCAGAGGTAAGTTTTAAGGGTTATGGTTATGGTGTTATGGTACATATATGGTGATGATAGTATGTGATATGATACATCTTGGTTTTGTTATGTTACATTGATTACAAGCATGACTATCTATCTTGGTGTATGGTTTGGTTACATGTTATGGTGTATACTTGAGTCTTGGTATATTGTGTTATAAGGTTGCATCTTAGTCATATTGAGGAGCATGTTTGAGGCATGTGTTTGTGAGATTTGGTTTATTACTTGAGGCACATCATGGGATGCATGGTACATGTTGGTAGAAGTCTACTTGGTTGAGGTGCATGGTTGATGTGTGGTTTGGTACAGGTTGAGGTGCATGGTTGATACATGGTTTGGCATAGGATTTGGTGCATAGTTTATTCACGGTTTGGTACAGATGTTGGTGCATGGTTGATGCACGGTTTGGTATAGGTGTTGGTTCATGGTTGATGCACTTGGTGTGGTATAGGTTGTGGTACACAATTGATGTTCGATATGGTACAAGTTGATGGTCTATTACATGCTTTGGTACATGGTTGAAACACATATATTGTGATGGTATCTTGGTGATCTCGGTACATGCTTGGTAGAAGAATGTGTTGGTGATGTTGGAAATCTATTTGAGATGTGTTGTTGGTATATGATCAATGTGAGAGGATATGGAGAGTATTAGTGACAGTGATAGGTTGTACAGGTTGATGTGATGGGATGGATACAGTGATAGGTTCGATACATTAATAGTGATAGTGGCAGTGATTGTGGTACTGACAGTTGGTATACACTTATACTTAAGGGTGGAAATACGGGTCAAGGAAAGGGCATTGTAGCATCCCTTCGGTTGGATTCATAGAATCAGGGAGGTTGAGCTTCCTTCAGGGTGGATCCTGAGAACTAGGTGGTTGTTGCCACCTTTTGGTTGGAGTTGGAGAACCTAGGGGGTTGTATCCTCATTTTGGTTGGAGCCAGAGAATTCAGGGAGTTGTATCTTCCTTCGGGTTGGATCCTGAGAATAGGGGGTTGTAGCCTCCTTCCAGTTGTAGCTGGAGAATTTTGAAGTTGGTGCTTCCTATGAATGAATTCTTGATATATATATAAGAAAGCATTATGTGGTTTTCTCCCATTTGGGTTTCCACATAAATACTAGCGTATTGTGTTCTTGATTTGATGTTGATGTGATTTTGCTTATGATATATATATTGAATGCAATCATAGATGACACATTGATGATAAATTGTTGAACATTGTTGATAAAGTGAAAGAATATATATTGTGGTTAAAATTGGTATAAAGTGCTCATACCGATTCACCTCCCACCCTCTTAGTATTCCAACAATTGGTATTAGATCTGGTCCTTCATGAATTAGTATAAACACTGTAAGGAGATCATGGAATACAATGAGAATGGAGTACCAATGTTTGATGGTCAGAGTGATCTAGTGTATGAGATATGGAGCATAATAACGAAAACATTTTTGCGGGCACAAGCATATGATATTTGGTATTGATTTGTTACAGGATATAATGTTTCAAAGAAACCAAAGACTACAACCAATAAGGAATTTAATAAGAAGAACAAAATAGAAATGGATTTCATAAAGGAAGGATTACCTGATTCAGTAAAGGAAAAAGTGGGAAAATGTTCATCAACTAAAGAAATTGGGGTTAAGATACATAATATCTATTCTTATCCCATCACAAATTCATATATTCTTAAAGAGGATACACGTATAGAACAAGAGATATGATGCTCATCATATCAAACAGATTCAGAAGAAGAAGAGTTTGTAATCAACATAAATGAGTTTTTTTTCTTTAATTGTGAAGAGAATGAACATCTTGAAATAATATGCATAAGATGCATAAGATCATGGGTAAAATAAGATGCATAGCATTGTATTTACAATTGGAAACAATGGAATCAGTTGGAATGAGTTGGTCACAGAAAGGTAAGTAGTGAAAGGTACATCAGAATAGGGAAAGAGAAACCGACAGTGGAAGCTATATCATTAGAAGGACATTGTTGAACAGTGTGAACATGACAAGTAAATGAAGAAATCAAATTTTGAATGATTTTTATATATTTCGGTGAAATTCAAGAGGAAGCACCAATGGACAATAAACAACACTAGAAGAGAGGAAAGGAAACATATACATGTATCCCTACATTGATCTACATCTCACAGAAAATTCAAGGGAAGAAAAAACATCAGAGAGAGAGATACAAAAAGGAAGATTAGTACCATATATATAGGGAGACATACCCACAAGGGGAGCTATTATTTTTCCCACGATTAGTTAGAGAAGGTACAGTATCAAAAGGAGACATATTGATAGGGGTATAACCTTTGGTCAAATATGAAGAGAAAGAACAAAGGAATAAAGACAGGGGGAGCAGCTCTAGGAGGAGATACCATTTTCCATTGATGTCAAAGGGGGAGATATAGAAAAATTTATGAGGAGAGATGATCAAAGGGGGAGGGGGATCATGAGCATGAGTGTTTCCCTGTATAAGTGTTTCCATAAATGTTGGTGTTGCCATCAATTCCAAAGGGGGAGATTGTTGGACAGATGGTTTTCATTGATGTCAACCATTGGAGAGTCATCTTGGAGATTCATGTCAACCCTTGGAGAGGTCCAGAGATGTTGGATAGTTGACTGAAATGTGTATGATCGATATTGATGATGCGTTACTTGGGTACATTTGATGTAGCATACATGTATCCCCAAAAGTGTGGTTATGGGACCTAAAGTTGATTAAAGAATATGGAAATGAAGGACAATGAAATTGTAGGTAATACTATCATAGATGGATAGTACATGTTGTTTCATTTCCAGTGATATGTGGAATGTCACGTGGTTCTTCATGGTTAGGGAGATATGGCATTGTAAATTTGAAATCCCCGAAGAGTGGTCAAGAAGCCCCTAGTTGGTTACAAATCTTAGTCAAAGGGTAAATTGGTTGCAACAAGAAATACTTAAAGTAAAGAGAGAAGTTACTATGAAAAAGTATATAAACACCTCAAGGAGTATCTCATAAGTACACACTCACACACTTATTCATTGATTATTTATCTTATCAACTACTGATCTTTTGCTAAGGTTGTGATGACATATTTCTGAGGTAGAAAAGGAAAGTCGAAGGAGAAAGTCTCAAGATTGAAATAAACCCTAGTTTATGAGGTATACACAAGTTGAAAGTCAGGAGGGAATATATATAAACAAGTTGTAGTGGAGGAAAGGAGGAAAGAAGAAGAGGTTGAGAATATTGAAGAAGAAGTTGTCACATCCAGAGTTAAAATCGTCAAGCTCAGCAAGAACGTTGAAAAGACAGAAACACCTACCTCATCAGTAAGAATGTTGAAGAGAATCCCTTCATGTCACTAGAAAAGAAGAAAGAAGAAAAGAGTAAGACTTATGCAGAAGTACTCAAAGGAAGGAACCATGGTGAACAAGAATCAAAGAAGAATGAACATAATAGGGATACATCTTCAACAAGACCTACCATATTCAGTAAACAAAAAAGCTTCAACCATGATGAAGAAATCCACAAAAGAAAATATCATGAACAGCCAAGGCATGAATTTAGAAGAAATACACAACAATGAAGCTCATCCACTCCCAGTTTTGTAAATTTCTTTGATGACAATTGTTTTTATTGTACTAACTTTGGACATAAGGTTGCAGATTGCAGGGCTTATGAAAGAAATTTTCAAACAACAAAAGATTATGTGGCCCCACATGACATTAAATTTTACAAGTGACATAACTATGGACACATAGCTCATTATTGTAGAATCATGATGGATACTTCTTTGAGAAATAACACCAATATTAGATATAAAAAGGTTTGGAAAAGAAAACAAGAATAGTTAACAAAAGATCAGATGAATGAAGGACACCTGGAAGTCATACTCTTAGGATTGTCAAAAGTACGAGATGAAGACAAATCTACAGGGAAAAAGAAAGATATCAGATATAGGAAGGCTTGGAGAAGAAATGAAAAACAAGAAGAATGGGTGAATAAATAGCAGGTCCTAGAGATCATAGGATTTGCAGTAGTTATACAAGAAATTAAAGAAGAGTAGGTGAATAAACAATAGGTACAAGAGATTATACTCTCGGGAATTGTAGCGCAAGATCAATCCACATGCAGAAAGGAAGAAATCATAATTCATAAATATGATGAGTATATAGATGAAGAGGAAGACTACTCTGCATCAGAGCAGGTATTTTTCTTAGCCATCTGGCTTGGAGACTCCCAATAAATATGTATGTTGAACAAGGGGAGTCCATGCAGTAGATACTACAGATCAGAGAATCATATTTTGAGTAGTATGAAGTGTTTGCAGAGACAGATTCAGAGCAGTCAAATGGAATAAGTACAAAGTAATAGATTGATCGGTTGAGAAGTTGTGTTCCCACACAAGTATCAGTCAGTACACAAAAGTTTATGATTATATTGCACATATGTATTTAGGAAAGGATGAATTCAGTGCAGGTTGGTCCATACATGCAGAGCTTGATGAGAAGATAGAACAGATCAGTGGACCTATTTGATTCTAGTTTATCAATGGGAAAATGTGACGATCATTTGTAATATATTCAAGAGAAGTCTTCAAAATGGTACAGTGATAGATGGGTCAGCATTGTGGAAAATTGAGTAGCGAGGTTATGAGAATTTTGTGACATATGGACAGAGATGGATTCTTGAGATGCTTAGTAGGTACATAGAGCATGGGTCAAATAAGATGCATAACAGTGCATTTACAATTGGAATCAATGGAATCATTTGGAATCAATTGGTCACATAAAGGAAAGTAGTGAAAGGCACAACAAAACAAGGAAAGAGAAACCATCAACAGAAGCTATATCATCAAAAGGACATTGTTGAACAATGTGAACATGACAATTAAGTGAAGAAATCAAATTTTGAATGGTTTTTATACATCTCAATGAAATTCAAGAAGAAGCACCAATGGACAATAAACAACACTAAAAGAGAGGAAAGAAAACATATACAGGTATCCCTACATTGATATACATCTTCCAAAATAGTCAAGGGAAGAAAAATTATCAAAGAGAGAGAGATTCAGAAAGGAATATTAGTAGAATACATACATGGATACCTACCCACAGGGGGAGATATTATTTTTCCCATGATTCGTTAGAGAAGGTACAGTATAAGGAGGAGATGTATCGACAGGGGGAGTTAACCATTGGTCAAAGATCAAGAGAAAGAACAGAGGAATAAAGATAGGGGGAGAAACCCCAATAGGAATTGTCCTTTGTCATTGATGTCAAAGGGTGAGAGATAAAAACATTGATGAGGAGAGATGATCATAGGGGGAGCATGAGCATGAGTGTTTCCATATCTAAGTGTTTCCATTAGTGTTGGTGTTTCCATAAATGCCAAAGGGGGAGATTGTTGGACAATTGGTTTGGAAAATTGGTTGTCATTGATGTCAACGCTTGGAGAGTGATCTTGGATATTGATGTCAACCCTTAGAAATTGATGTTAACCCTTGTAGAGGTCCAAATATGTTGTACAGTTGATTGAAATTTGTATAATAGATATTGATGATGAGTTAGTTGGGTACATTTGATGTAGTATACATGTAGCCCCGAAAGTGTGGTTATGGGACCTGAAGTTGATTAAGGAATATGGACATGAAGGACAGTGAAATTGCAGTTAAGACTATCATATATGGATAGTACATGTCATTCCATTTTTTGGTGAGATGTGGAATGCCATGTGGTTCTTCACGGTTAGGGAGATATGGCATTGTAAAGTTGGAAGCCCCGAAGAGTGGTCAAGAAATCCCTAGTTGGTTACAAATCTTAGTCAAAGGGTAAATTCGTTGCAACAAGAAATCCCAAAGTAAGGAGAGAGGTTACTATGAAAAAGTATATAAACACCTCAAGGCGTCTCTCATAAGTACACACTCACACACTTATTCATTGATTATCTATTATGTGAACTATTTATCTTTTGCTAAGGTTGTGATGGCATATTTTTGAGGTAGCAAAGGAAATTCGAAGGAGAAAGTCTTAGGGTTGTAACAAACCCTAGCTTCTGATGTATCCATGAGTTGCAAGTTAGTAGGGCACATATATACGCGGGTTGTAGTGTAGGAAAGAATATATATCTATGGGATGTGGAAGAGAAATTTGTGTATATGTAAAAGGACTTGTGAAAGGTTCTGAAGGGATGTTGGTACCAGATTGTTGAGGACTGTGGAAGAGTTATAGGTCATTTTACAATACAACAAGTCAACTACAGGATCAGAGGTACGTTTTAAAGGTTATGGTACATGCATGGTGATGATAGTATGTGATATGATAAATCTTGGTGATGCTATGGTAAATTGATTAGAAGAATTATTTCCAATCTTGGTGTATGGTTTGGTTACATGTTATGGTGCATACTTGAGGCTTGGTATATTGTGTTATGAGGTTGCATCTTGGTGATATTGAGGAACATGCTTGAGACATGTGTTTGTGAGATTTGGTTTATGAGTTGAGGAACATCATTGAATGCATAGTACATTTTGGTTGAAGTCTACTTGGTTGAGGTGCATGGTTGATGCATGGTTTGGTACAGGTTGAGGTGTATGGTTGATGCACAGTTTGGCACATGTGTTGGTCCATGGTTGATGCATTGTTTGGTACAGGTGTTGGTGAATATTTTATGCATGGTTTAGTATAGGTGTTGGTGCATGGTTGATGCACTTGGTGTGGTATAGGTTGTGGTACAAGGTTGATGTTTGGTATGGTACAGGTTGATGGTTTGTTACATGGTTAAGACACATATCTGGTGATGGTATGTTGGTGATATTGGTACATGCCTAGTAGAGGCATGTGTTAGTGATGTTGGACATATAGTTGAGAGATGTCCTTGGCATATGATCCATGTGAGAGGATATGGTTGAGTATCAGTGACAGTGACAAGTTGTATAGGTTTATGTGACAGTTTTACAGTTACAGATTGGATACATTGACAGTGACAGTGACAGTGGTAGTCATATTGATTTTGATAGTGACAGTTGTTCTAAACTCATACTTCAAGGCGGTAGGACGGGGAAAGGAAAGGGGGTCGTAACCTCCTTCTATTTGGAGCCAAAGAATCATGGAGTTGGAGCTTCCTTTAGGTTGGATCCTAAGAACTAGGTGGTTGTATCCACCTTTCGGTTAGAGCTGGAGAACCCAGGGGGTTGTATCCTCCTTCTGGTTAGATCTAGAGAATTGAGGGATTTGTAGCTTCCTACAGGTTAGAGCCTGAGAATAAGGGGTTGTATCCTCCTTCCATTTGCGTCTAGAGAATTTGGAAGTTGGTGCTTCCTATGAATGAATTCTTGGTATATATAAGAAAGCATTTTGTGGTTTTCTCCCATTTGATTTTCCATGAAAATATTGGTATATTGTGTTCTTGATGTGATGTTTATGTGATGCTCCTTTTGATTACATGGATTATACATTGATGATAAACTGTTGAACATTGTTGATAAAGTGAAAGAATATATATTGTGGTTAAAAGTGGTATAAAGTGCTCATATTGATTCACCCCCCCTCTAAGTATTCCAACAATTGGTATCAAATCCGGTCCTTCATGAACTAGTATAACCACTGGAAGGAGATTATGGAATATAGTGAGAATGGAGTACCAATGTTTGATGGTTAGAGTGGTCTAGTGTATGAGATACGGAGCAGAAGAACGAAAAAAATTTTGCAGGAAAAGGGATATGATATTTGGTATTCAGTTGTTATAGGATATAATGGTTCAAAGAAACCGAATATAGCATCCAAGAAGGAATTGAAGAATAAGAACAAAATAGCAATGGATTTCATCATGGAAGGATTACCTGATTCAGCAAAGGACAAAGTGGTAAAATTTCCATCAACTAAAGAACTTTGGGATAAGCTACATAATATCTATTCTTGTCCCATCACAGAGTCAGAGATTGTTAAAGAGGATACATGTATAGAACAAGAGGTAATATGCTCACCATGTTAGATAAATTCAGAAGAAGAAGAGTTTGTAATCAGCATAAATAAGTTATTTTTATTTAATTGTGAAGAGTGTGAACATATTGAAATTGAATTCCCTTATTTGAAGATTGAAAGTGATAAGACAAAAAATCCCAATGAAATAGAAAACAACCCTAAGATTGAAAAGGAAAATAATCATGAAGTAGAATTCATTCAATGAGAAAGAGAACTTGAAGATGAAATAATCACATTGAAGATATAACTTGAATAAGCAAAGTGAATAGAAGAAGACATGAGGAATCATATGTTGAATAAATAATAATCTCATAACTCCAACTCCAGATAAGTCGAGAAGACGTTCATGATGTTAAAGGGTCAGCTAGAAGAAGAGATAAGGACTGAACTAATTCTCGAGGATTAGAAACAATGTTTGGAAATCAAAATAGTAGCACAAAAGGAAGAAGTGGAAAAGAGAGAGAAGATATTGAAAGATCATCTTAAGAAAAGAACTGACGAATTAAATAATCCTAAAGCATAATTTGGTCAAGAAGAGAGAAGACTTGAAAAATAAATCATCTCCTTGAAGATCCAACTCGAAGAAGCAAAGGGGATAGAATAAGTCATGAAGATTCAAATGATGAAGAAAGAAGAATAGGTTGAGAATCTTGAAGAAGAAGTTGTCACATTGAAAGTTAAAATCGTCAAGCTCAGAAAGAGCATTGAAGAGACAGAAACACCTACCTCATCAGTATAGAATGTTGAAGAGAATCCCTACAAGTCAGTAGAAAAGAAGAAAGAAGAAAAGAGTAAGAGTTATGCAGAAGTACTCAAAGGAAGGAACCATGGTCCACAAGAATCAAAGAAGAATGAGTATAATAGAGATACATACTCAACAAGACCTACCACATTTAGGAAACAAAGAAGCTTCAATCATGATGAATAGATCCATAAAAGAAAATATCATGGTCATCCAAGGAAGTAATTTATAAGGACCACACAACAAAGAAGATAATTCACTCCCATGTACATAAATTTATTTTATGGTCATTGTTTTTATTGTACTAACTTTGGACATAAGGTTGCATATTAAAGGGCTCATGAAAGAAATTTTCAAACAAGAAATTCTTGTGCGGCACCACATGACATTGAATGTTACAAGTGACATAACTATGGACACATAGCTCATGATTGTAGAAGCATGATGGATACTTCTTTGAGAAATAACAATTATATTATATATAATAAGGTTTGGAAAAGAAAACAAGAATAGGTAACAAAAGATCAGATGAATGAAGGACACCCTGAAGTCATACTCTTGGGATTGGAAATAGTACGAGATGAAGACAAATATACAGGGAAAAACAAAGATGTCAGATATAGGAATTCTTGGAGAAGAAATGAAAAAAAAGAAGAACAAGTGAATAAAGACCAGGTCCTAGAGATCACAGGATTTGCCATAGTACAAGAAAGAAAAGAAGAGAACGTGAATAAATAATAGGTTCAAGAGATTGTACTTTCGAGAATTGTAGTGCAAGATCAAGCCACATGCCGAAAGGAAGAAGTCAGAATTCAGAAAGATGATGAGTCTATAGATGAAGAGGAATATTACTCCAGATCAAAGCGGATATTTTTCTAAGCCATTCGGATTAGATACTCCCAGTAAATATGTATGTTGAATAGGGGGAGTATATGCAATAGATACTACAGATCAGAGAACCATATTTCAAGCAATATGAAGTGTTTTCAAGACAGATTCAGAGCAGTCAAATATCAGAAGTACAGAGTAATAGATCGATCGATCAAGAAGTTATGTTCCCACACAAGTATCAGTTGATATGCAAAATTTTATAATTATATTGCACGTATTATTCAGGTAGGGATGTCTTAAGTACAGGTTGCTCCATACATGTAGAGTTTGATGAGAAGATAGATCATATCAGTGGACATATTTGATTCCATTTGATCAATAGGAACATGTGACGATAATTTGTAGTATATTCAAGAGAAGTATTCAGAATGGTATAGTGGCAGATGGATCATCATTGTGGACAATTGAGTAGCAGGGTTATGAACAATTTGTGACATATGGACAGAGATGGAATCTTGAGATTCTTAGTAGGTAGAAAGATCATGGGTCAAATAAAATGCATAGCAGTGGATTTACAATCGGAAATAATGGAATCAGTTGGTCACATAAAGGCAAGCAGTGAAAGGCACAACAGAAAAGGGAAATAGAAACTGTCAGCAGAAGCTATATCATAAGAAGGACATTGTTGAACAATGTGAACATGAAAAGTAAATGAAGAAATCAAATCTTGAATGATTTAATATATTTCAGTGAAATTCGAGAGGAAGCACCAATGGAAAATAAACAGCACTAGAAGAGAGGAAAGGAAACATATACAGGTAGCCCTACATTGATCCACATCTTATAGAAAAGTCAAGGGAATAAAAATCATTAGAAACAAAGATCCAAAAAGGAATATTAGTAGCATAGAGACAGGGAGACCTAACAACATGGGAGTTATTATTTTTCCCATGATTGGTTAGAGAAGGTACAGTATCGGGAGGAGACATATCGACATAGGGTGTTAACCTTTGTTCGAAGATTAAGAGAAATAACAAAGGCATAAAAACAGGGGGAGCAGCCCCAAGAGGAGAAACTATTTTCTATTGATGTCAAAGGGTGAGAGATAGAAACATTGATGAGGAGCGATGATCACAGGGGAAGCATGAGCATGAGTTCTTCCATCTTTAATTGTTTCCATAAATGTTGGTGTTTCCATCAATGCCAAAGGGAGAGATTGTTGGATAGTTGGTTTGGACAATTGGTTGTCATTGATGTCAACCCTTGGAAAGTGATCTTGGAGATTGATGTAAACCCATAGATATTGATGTCAACCCTTGGAGAGGTTCAGAGATGTTGGATAGTTGATAGAAATCTGTATGATTGATATTGATGATGAGCTAGTTGGGTACATTTGATGTAGTATACATGTATCCCCGGAAGTGTGGTTATGGGACCCGAATTTGATTAAGTAATATGGACATCAAGGATAGTGAAATTGTAGGTAAGACTATCTTATATGGATAGTACATGTCGTTCCATTTTCGGTGAGATGTGGAATGCCACGTGATTCTTCACAGTTAGGGAGATATGGCCTTATAAAGTTGGAAGCCTTGAAGAGTGGTTAAGAATCCCCTAGTTGGTTACAAATATTAGTCAAAGGGTAAATTAGTTGCAACAAGAAATTCCTAAAGTAAGGAGAGATCTTACTATGAAATATTATATAAAAAACTCAAGGAGTCTCTCATCAGTACAAACTCACACACTTATTCATTGATTATCTATGTTGTGAACTAGTCATCTTTTTCTAAGTTTGCGAGGGCATATTTCCAACATAGCAAAGGAAATTTGAAGGAGAAAGTCTCGAGGTTGCAACAAACCCTAGTTTCTGAGGTATCCCCAAGTTGCAAGTCAACAGGGTATGGATATATGTGGGTTGTAGTGGAGGAAATCACGGATATCCGTGGGTAGTGGAAGAGAAAGTTGTGTATATGTAAAAGGACTTGTGAAAGGTTGTGAAGGGATGTTGGTACTAGGTTGCTAAGGAATGTGGAAGAGTTACAAGTCAGTTTATAGTACAACAAGTCAACTATAGGATCAGAGGTAATTTTTAAAGGTAATGGTACATGCATGGTGATGATAGTATGTGATATGATACATCTTGGTGATGTTATGGTACATTGATTAGAAGCATTATTGGTAATCTTGGTGTATGGTTTGGTTACATGTTATGGTGCATACTTGATGCTTGGTATATTGTGATATGAGGTTGCATCTTGGTGATATTGAGGAGAATTCTTAAGGCATATGTTTGTGAGATTTGGTTTATGACTTGAGGCACATAATTGGATTCATGGTACATGTTAGTTGAAGTCTACTTGGTTGAGGTGCATGGTTGATGCATGGTTTGGTACAACTTGAGGTGCATGGTTTATGCATGGTTTGGAATAGGTGTTGGTGCATGGTTGATGCACGGTTTGGTATAGGTGTTGGTGCATGGTTGATGCACTTGGTGTGGAATTGGTTGTGGTACACGATTGATGTTTTGTATGATACAGGTTGATGGTTTGGTACATTCTTTGGTACATGTTTGAGACACATATATTGTGAGTGTATCTTGGTGATATCGGTACATGATTGGTAGAGGTATGTGTTGATGATGTTGGACATCTAGTTGAGAGGTTTCCCTGGTATATGATCCATGTGAGAGGATCTAGTTGAGTATCAATGATAGTGAGAGGTTGTATAGGTTGATGTAATAGGATGGATACAATGACAGATTGACATTGATAGGTTGGATACATTGAGAGTGATAGTGGCAGTGGTAGTGGCAGTGATTGTGGTAGTGACACTTGGTATACATTTATACTTCAGGGCAACAGGATGGAGGAAGGAAAGGGGGTTTTAGCCTCCTTCCAGTTGGAGCCGAAAAATCAGGGATTTGGATATTCCTTCAGGTTGGAGCCTAAGAATAGGGAGTTGTATCCTCCTTCCAGTTGCAGCTGGAGATTTTGGAATTTGGTGCTTCCTATGAGTGAATTATTGATATATATAAGAAATCATTATGTGTTTTTATCCCATTTGGGTTTCCACATAAATACTAGTGTAATTTATTATTGATGTGATGTTGATGTTTCTTATGATTACATTCATATGATATATATATATTGAATGCAATAATAGATGATACATTGAATATAAACTATTGAACATTGTTGATAAAGTGAAAGAATATATATTGTGGTTAAAAGTGGTATAAAGTGGTCATATTGATTCATACCCCCTCTCAATATTCCAACAATTGGTATCATAGTTCGTCCTTCATAAAGAAATCTAATAATTGTAAGGAGATCTTGGAACACAGTGAGAATGGAGTACCAATGTTTGATGGCCAGAGGCAGTCTAGTGTATTAGATATGGAGAAGAATAATGAAAGCATTTTTGGAGGCACATGGATATGATATTTGGTATTCAGTTGTTATAAGATATAATGGTTCAAAGAAAACAAATACTACAGTGAAGAAGGAATTGAAGAAGAAGAACAAAATAGAAATGGATTTCATCATGGAAGGATTACCCGATTTGGTAAAGGACAAAGTGGGAAAATGTTCATCGGCTAAAGAAATCCGGGATAAGCTACATAATATCTATTCTTCTCCCATCATAGTATTAAAGAAGATACATGTACAAAACAAGAGGTAAGATGCTCATCATGTCAAACGTATTTAGAAGAAGAAGAGTTCATAATCAATATAAATGTGTTTTTTTTCTTTAATTGTGAAGAGCACAGACATATTGAAATTGAATGACTTTATTTTAAGATTGAAAGTGATGAGACAAAAAATAGAAATGAAATAGAAAACAACCTTGTGATTGAAAAGGAAAAGAATGATGAAGCAGAATTCAGTCAACAAGAAAGAGAACTTGAATATGAAATAATCACATTGAAGATACAACTTGAAGAAGCAAAGCGAATAGAAGAAGACATGAGGAATTGGATTTTGAAGAAAGAAGAATCTCAGAATGCCAACTCTAGAGACATCAAGAATATGTTCATTATGTTAAAGGGTCAGCTAGAAGAAGCAAGAAGGACTAAAGAAACTCTCAAGGATTAGAAGCAGTGATTGGAAATCAAAATAGCAGCACAAAAGGAAGAAGCAGAAAAGAGAGAGAAGATATTGAAAGATCATCTTAAGGAAAGAATTGACGACTTAAATAAGTTTGAAGTGGAATTTGGTCAAGAAGAGAAATTACTTGAAAAAGAAATCATCTCCTTGAATATCTAACTTGAAAAAAAAAAGAGGACGGAATAAGTCATGAAGAATTGAATGATGAAGAATGAATAAGAGGTTGAGAAGCTTGAAGAATAAGTTTTCACATTGAGGTTGAGAATATTGAAGAATAAGCTTGAAGAATAATTTTTCACATCTACCTCATCAATAGAGAATGTTGCAGAGAATCCCTCCAGGTCATTATAAAATAAAAATGAATAAAGAGTAAGAGTTATGCAGAAGTAATCAAAGGAAGGAATCATGGTCAACAAGAATCAAAGAAGAATGAGTATAATAGAGATACATATTCAACAAGACCTACCACATTCGGGAAATAAATAAGCTTAAACCATGATGAAGAGATCCAAAGAATAAAATATCATGATCATCCAAGGTAGGAATTTAGAAGGACTACACAAGAAAGAAGATCATTCACTCCTAGGTACGTAAATTTATTTTATGGTCATTGTTTTTATTGTACTAAATTTGGACGTAAAGTTGCAAATTGCAAGGCTTATAAAATAAATTTTCAAACAAGATAAGCTTGCGTGGCCCAACATGACATTCAATGTTACAAGTGCCATAACTATGGACACTTAGCTCATGATTGTAGAGGCATGATGGATACTTCTTTGAGAAACAACACTAATATTAGATATGAAGGTTTGGAAAAGAAAAAAAGAATAGGTAAAAGAAGATCATATGAATGAAGGACACACAGAAGTCATACTCTTAGGATTGTAAATAGTACGAGATGAAGACAAATATACAGGGGAAAATAAAGATGTCAGATATAGGAATGCTTGGAGAAGAAATGAAAAACAAGAAGAACGGGTGAATAAAGACCAGAACCCAAAGATCACAAGATTTGCATTAGTACAAGAAAGAAAAGAAGAGAAGGTGAATAAATAACATGTTCAAGAGATTTTACTTTCAATAATTGTAGAGCAAGATCAATCCACAGGTAGGAAGGAAGAAGTCAAAATTCAGGAAGATGATGATTCTGCAGAGGAAGAGGAAAATTACTCCACATCAAAGCGGGTATTTTTCTGAGCCATACGGCTTGGAGACTCCCAATAAGTATGTATGTTGAATAGGGGGAGTTCATGTAGTAGATACTACATATCATAGAACCATCTTTCAAGTAGCATGAAGTGTTTGCAGAGTCATATTTAGAGTAGTCAGATAGCATAAGTACAGAGTAACAAATTGATTAGTTGAGAAGTTGTGTTCCTACACAAGTATCAGTTGGTACACATAATTTTATGATTATATTTCATATATGTATTGAGGCAGGGATGTCTTCAGTATAGTTTGTTCCATACATGCATATTTTGATGAGCAGATAGATCATATCAGTGGACATATTAGATTCCAGTTGATCAACAGGAACTTGTGATGATCAATTGTAGTATATTCAAGAGAAGACTTCATAATGGTATAGTGATAGATGGGTTAACATTGTGGACATTTGAGTAGAATGGTTATGAAAAGTTTGTGACATATGGACATAGATGGATTTGTGAGATGCATGCTTAGAAGGTACAAAGAGCATGGGTCAAATAAGATGCATAGCAATGGATTTACAATTGGAATTAGTGGAATCAGTTGGAATCAGTTAGTCACAGAAAGGAAAGCATTGAAAGGCATAGAATAACATGGAAAGAGAAACTGTCAACAGAAGCTATATCATCAGAAGGACATTGTTGAAGACTGTGAACATGACAAGTAATTGAAGAAATAAAATTTTGAATTTTTTATATATATGTAAGTGAAATTCAAGAGGAAGTAACAATGGACAATAAACAACACTAGAACAAAGGAAAGGAAACATATACAGGTATCCATACATTGATCTACATCTTACAGAAAAGTCAAGGGAATAAAAATCATCAGAGAGAGAGATCCAGAAAGGAATATTAGTATCATACAGATAGGGAGACATGTCCACAGGGGGAGCTATTCTTTTTCCCATGATTGATTAGAGAAGGTACAGTATCAGGAGGAGACACATCAACAGGGGGTGTTAACCTTTGGCCAAAGATGGAGAGAAAGAACAGAGGGATAAAGACAGGTGGAGCAGCCCCAAGTGGAGATACCCTTTTCCATTGATGTCAAAGGGGGAGAGATAGAAGCATTTATGAGGAGCGATGATCACATGGGGAGAAATAGCATAAGTGTTGCCATGTCTAAGTGTTTCCATCAATATTTGTGTTGTCATCAGTGCCCAAGGGGGAGATTATTGGACAATTGGTTGTTATTTATGTCAACCCTTGGAAAGTGATATTTGAGATTGATTTCAACCCTTAGATATTGATGTCAACCCAGGAGAGGTACAGAGATATTGGACAGTTGATTGAAATTTGCATGATCGAGATTGATGATGAGTTAGGTTGGTACATTCGATTTAGTATACATGTAGCCCCAGTAGTGTGGTTATGGGACCCAAATTTTATTAAGGAATATGGACATGAAGGACAGTGAAATTTTAGGAAAGACTATCATAGATGGATAGTACATGTCGTTTCATTTATGGTGAGATGTGGCACACCACATGGTTCTTCACATTTAGGGAGATATGGCCTTGTAAAGTTGGAATCCCCAAAGAGTGGTCAAGAACCTCCTAGTTGGTTACAATTCTTAGTCAAAGGGTAAAGTGGTTGCAAGAAAAAATCCCTAAAGTAAGGAGAGAGGTTACTATGAAAAAGTATATAAACACCTCAAGGAGTCTCTCATAAGTACACACTCACACACTTATTCATTAATTATCTATCTTGTGACCTAGTGATCTTTTGCTAAGGTTGTGATGGCATATTTCTAAGGTAGCAAAGGAAGGTTGAAGGAGAAAGTCTCGGGGTTGCAACAAACCCTAGTTTTTTAGGTATCCATGAGTTGCAGGTTAGCAGAGCATGGATATACATGGGTTGTAGTGGAGGAAAGCATGAATACCCGTGGGTTGTGGAAGATCAAGTTGTGTATATGTAAAAGGACTGGTGAAAGGTTGTGAAGGGATGTTGGTACCAGGTCGTTGAGGACTGTGGAATAGTTATGGGTCAATTTACAGCACAACAAGTCAGCTACAAGATCAGAGGTAAGGTTTAAGGGTTATGGTTATGGTGTTATGGTACGTGAATGTTGATGATAGTATGTGATATGATACATCTTGGTGATGTTATGGTACATTGATTAGAATCATTATTGGAAATATTGGTGTATGGTTTGGTTACATGTTATGGTGCATACTTGAGGCTTGGTATATTGTGTTATGAGCTTGCATCATGGTGATATTGAGGATCATGCTTGAAGCATGTGTTTGTGAGATTTTGTTTATGACTTTAGGAACATCATTGGACTCATGGTACATGTTAGTTGAATTCTACTTGGTTGAGGTGCATGGTTGATGCATGGTTTGGTACAGGTTGAGGTGCATGGTTGATGCACGGTTTGGAACATGTGTTGGTGCATGGTTGATGCACGTTTTGGTATAGGTGTTGGTGCATCGTAGATGCAATTGGTGTGGTATAGGTTGTGGTATATGATTGATGTTTGGTATGGACCTATAGGTTGATGGTTTGGTACATGATTTGGTACATGGTTGAGACACATATCGTGTGATGGTATGTTGGTGATCTTGGTACATGCTTAGTAGAGGCGTGTGTTGGTGATGTTGTACATCTAGTTGAGAGGTTTCCTTGGTATATGTTCCATATAAGAGGATATGGTTGATTATCAGTGACAGTGACAGGGTGTACAAGTTGATGTGATAGGTTGGATATAGTTACAGGTTGACAGTGACAGGTTGGATACAACGACAATGACAGTTACAATAGCATTGATTGTGGTAGTGATAGTTTGTCTACACTTATACTTCAAGGTGACAGGAAGGGGAAAGGAAAGTGGGTTGTATCCTCCTTCTGGTTGGAACTAGATAATTAGGGAGTTGGAGCTTCCTTCAGGTTGGAGCCTGAGAACTAGGCGGTTGTAGCCACCTTCCGGTTGGAGCTGGAGAACCCAGGGGGTTGTAGCCTCCTTCTAGTTAGAGCCAAAGAATTCAGGTAGTTTTAGCTTCCTTCAAGTTGGATATTAAGAATAAGGGGTTGTAGGCTCCTTCTAGTTGTAGCTAGAGAATTTGGAAGTTGGTGCTTCCTGTGAATGGATTCTTGATATATATAAGAAAGAATTATGTGGTTTTCTCCCATTTGGGTTTCCAAGTAAATATTGGTGGACTATGTTCTTGATGTGATGTTGATGTGATTTTTCTTATGATCACATGCGATGATATATATATTGAATGCAATCATAGATGATACATTGATGATAAATTGTTGAACATTGTTGATAAAGTGAAAGAATATATATTGTGGTTAAAAGTGGTATAAAGTGATCATACTAATTCACACCCCCCGCCCCCCCCTCTCAGTATTCCAGCATTCCATACAGGTCAATGAATTCTTCAAAGGATGAAGAAAAGAACAAAAGTGCCAATTGAAAGATATTTTTTAGTTCTACACAGAAGTGTTCCAAAATCCAAAATGAATGTGAGGGAAGTGAGGCATGAGATACAATTACTACCAGGATCTCCTTTACTAAATATAGGACTATAAAATCATCGATATTAGAGTCAAATGAAATGAAGAAGAAGTTGCGGGAATTGTTGGATCGAGGAGTCACAATACCAAGTACCTCACCATCCAGTTTCGTAGTCATTTTGGTACCAAAAAAGGACATGACTTGGAGAATGTGCATTGAATACATAACTATAAATAATATCACTTTCAAGAATCAATAACCTTTTCCCTCGATTGATGACTTGTTAGATTGGCCACATTATGCAATGTAATTCACCAAGCTAGACTTGAAATTTGATATCATCAAGTTTGGATCAAGGAAGAAGACACTTGGAACACTACCTTCAAGATGAGGTAAGGTCTATAAGAGTGGTTAGTAATTCCTTTTCATTTGAGTAATGCAATGACTACTTTTATGCAATTAATGAATGATATATTGCATCATAGTTTACTTGAACAACATTTTGATATTTAGTTCTACTTGGGAGGATCATGTTTTACATTTGAAGTAAGTGTTAGAAACACTAAGGAAACATTAATTGTTAGCAAACATAAAGAAGTAAAAGACTGTCAGCCAATCGTTAATGTACATGGGCCATGTGATTGGTAGGGGAGAGTTGATTATTTTTATTTCAAAAATAGAGGCCATCCTTAAGTGGTTCACTCCTACTAATTTCATCTAAGTTAGGATAATTGTGAGAGCCATACAACATTTAATAAAGTTTATAACATCATTTTTATCTATGGAAACACCACTTCATGCTATAACAACTAGTTGTAAGAGTTTCCAATGGGGTAAGTATAGTCATACATGCTTTGAAGAGATGAAAAACAATATTAGTCGAGATTGTCCTAACACTACCTAAGTTGCATAATTATTTTGAAATAAAAACTTATAGTTGTGGTTATGTTATGTGAGTAGCATTAATGCAAGGGGGTAGACTAGTTTGTTATTAATTAGAGCTATTCCATGGAGTAGTATTGGAATACCCTTCATATGATAAGGAGATATATGAAGAAGTAAATAAGTGCAAGCATTGTCTACTGGGTAAGGATACCATTATCCATATTGATCACTAGCCTCTATAACTCTTGTAGGCTTAGAGTAAGCTCCAACAAGTAAAACACTATAAATGGATTAGATTTCTACAACAATTCTATATAGTGATTACATATAAGGAAGGGTAATTTTAAGGATGGAAACTTATATTAAAATGTAGAAACATGGGTTAATATTACTAGTTGTTAATATGCAAAATGTAAAATGTTTGCTAATAGTTTTGTAAAAATATTCAAATTTCTAAGGATTTTATATAGTTTCTATAAAATTTTGATGATTTGTAAAGTAAAATAATTTTATTCTATGGAATTTGGATGAATTGTTTTTAGAAAAAAATGGAAATTGGGGAATCATTTTTTAGGGAAAACCATGGAAAATTATCCCATTAGCGAAATTTAGCCCCTAAAATCATATATGATATATAAGAAGGGAGTAACCAACAAGTTGGATTATTTTGTATATTACCTCTAGCACCAAAAATCACAGCGTTGGGAGCCATTATGCACATGGAAACATTCACCTATGAAGCATATAGAGAGGATTATGTAGAAAATGAGAACATCAAGAGGGTGTATCAGTAATCGCAACGATGACAAAAACAAGTATGTGTTTAGTACCATCTCAAAGATGTATTACTCTACAATATGGGGAAGCTTTGCATACCAATTGAAGAAAGAGTGTAGATAATAAGGAAGTCCCATAACTCCAAGGTTTCTAGTCATTTGGTGTCAGGAAGGCTACAGATAACTTTCAAAGGTGTGTTTATTTTCCTAATATGCAAGAAGAAGTAGCTATATTTATCAGATGTTGTAGTTTATGTTGTACTAGTAATCCTAGTAATAGGAATAAATGACTATACAATCCACTTACAATCCATACAAGGACATGGGAAAGCATATCCATGGACTTTGTTGGGGGTTTGCTAAGAACATGAAGAGGACATGACTACTTATATGTGGTAGTAGACAAGTTCAATAAGATTATGCCTTGATGGATTGTAAGAATACCATCAAAGGACAACAAGATTCAAACATGTTCTTTGAAAGGGTTTCATTGTACTTTAGGATTCCAAAGTCTATCATTTTTTTATAGAGATAATAGACTCATTAGACTTCATTATCGGAGAAATTAGATACTAAATTTGAGGAATTCACTAATGTTCACCCACATATTGATGGGTAGATAGAAGTAATGAATATGACTTTGGTTCAACTTTTAAGAGGTTAGAATTAGAAACATCCAAGGATTTGGGGTGAAAAAATCGTTTACATACAACATTCTTCTAATAGAGTTGTTCACACTTCCATGAGTAAGTCTCATTTTTAACTTTGTTTTGGATATTTACTACCATCATCATTGGATATCATATATGGACAACTTAAAGCAGAAGAAACAACCTCAAATAATACATTAAAGTTAGAAAAGTTCATAGACAGGAAAAGGACAATACGCTTACAGGTTCAAAAGAAAATAAAGAATTCTTAGAAGAAATACTAGACATTGAAAACACAATATTAAGAAGACCTTCCAAGTAGGAGAGAGAGTTTTGTTTCACCTTAATAAGAAAAGGTTATAGGGACTAAGGAAGAAAATCAAGGCCTTGAGATATGGAACTTGGAAAAAGTAGGAAATAATGCTTATAGACTCAGTGTTCCATCTTATATACATACTTACTTAGTATTAAATGTAGAGATCCTAAATCTGTATGAGCCATCTATGTTTGATGAGGCTGAAGAGGTCTAAGTCTTACCTTTCACATGTATAATTACCGGAAGACACAATTATACAAAAGAAGAATAGAATCATTATAAGTGGTCAAAAAGAACTTTGGAAAATGGGATTGAAAGGTCAACTACTAGCCAATGCCAAATGGTACTCCAAGGAGAAAGTAAAGGAATTATTTCATCTCTTTAAAAAGTAAATCCTTTGGAGAGAAAAAAGAATCTCAAAATGGCGAGGAATGATCCAAAATGGATCTACATAAGTACCACATGAGTCTATTATTGCTCTAGATTGAGGAGATTAGAATTTGGTACATATTGAAGATGGGTTTGATGTGTCAAAATCTAGGTCATCATCATTCAAAACATTTGGGGGCTCTAAACAATATTTTTGGTCCTTGTGAAGGATAGGGGTGCCATCAATTGGCCTCATATAAGATGGAAATTGTTCTTCTCATTAATATTTCAAATTTCTTATCATGCACCTAAAGTAGAGTTAATATGTGAAATTTATGGCCTCAACGATGTGGTGGTCCAAATATTCCTTGCGTGTCTAAGTGGCAACCATGTTAGTTCACCATAATTTGATTATAGGGAGATAGTAACATGTGGGAATCCAATAAGACTTATAGAAGCATCATGATGGTTCTAGGAGGGTTTCAAAAATCTAAACCTAACCCTAATTCGTTTATAAAAAACCAAGTAATTATTTTATAGTATGAGTAGAAGTGTAAAAGAGATACCAATAGAGCAGAGAGATATAATCATATTGAGAGGAGGATAGAAGACCATGTTGTCACATAAATTGGACAACTTTGTAATATGTATTATAATCTCCACATTATAAGAAGATGGAAAGCACAACCATTCATTGAATTCTAATTTTCTCATATGGATTTCTATGTTAAATATTTGTGTTCCAATGTAGGGCTTTGATATCATAATTTATTCCATATGTTGTAGTAGTTAAAAAATCCACTTGATTTATTTTTATTTCTATGAAAAAATTAAAAATACAAAAAAATAATTCCTTGTCGAGCATATACACTCACATAGACTTATTATAATCATTTTAAATTTATATTTATTTTAACAAATTATCCATTAAAATATTCAAGATGGTTTATTAGCCAATATCACATTGGCATTATCATTTCAATACTTATCTTTATAGACATACTTTTTTGGTTATGCCTTTTCATTTCATTAATTTAGACCAAGTACCTACATTAATAAACAATACTAAAAGTTAAATTCTTGCAACGTTTACCCTTTGAAACAATAATTAAATAAGATATTTATAACACTAATTAAGGCTTTGAAATAAGTTATTGGTTAAAAAACATACATCATTTGCTATTCTAAACTAAAAGTTAAATTCTTACCATGTTTACCCTTGAAATAATAATTAAATAAATTGTTTATAACATTAATTAATGCTGTGAAATAAGTTATTAGTAAAAGCATACATCATTTGTTATTGAATTTTTTTTATATCAATACCATAATAATGAAAAAAACTAATAATCTTCTACATAAAATATTATTGCTTCATTCCATTGATGATGATGATCTATTTTCTTAAAAAAGGGATTATTTTCCACATATATCTTCATAATAATAAGGGTAATTAACATGGCCTTGTATTCAAATTGGTAAATGAATGTCAAAACCTTATAATACTTTTGATTGAAAATTTGTTAAATTATAGTGATCATAATTCATAATTTTGATTTTAAGTATCGATATATTTGTGATTAATTTGAGCAATGAGTATGTTGTTAGAATTGTCAATGTGGAAAACACAATTCACAATGATAATTAACAATCACACATATAAGAAATAGACACAGGGATTTCACGTGGTTCACCCAAACGTTGGGCTACGTCCACCAAGCATAGGCATCGGTTGTCTTATTATTCGGATTATGGAGATTACATCATATTTGCAAGTTCACTCAATCTCTCACAGTCATCTTGTCTCTACAGGCTTACATGAATTTATACATTCACACATGAAACTGAATATTAAATGCAATCCCTATCCATATTCTAACTTGGTCTATTTGGTTGTAACCACTACAGAATAATAGGATCCAAGTATGTTTTTGGTAATTGGTTGTCACCAAATCCCAACAATCTCCACCTTGACAACAATTAACCTAATACCTTGCTTCTTCCTTTTTTTCATCACCTTTGTTGCAAGCCAAGAGAAGCCAAGCACCACTACAACTTCTCTAATAAAAATGGTTTCATGATCTTGCCTGTGTGACTTGTATGAGTTTGGATTTTCTAAGGGGTCACTCCACCTCCAACATGTATTCCACAATTATATTGTGAGACACATTTAGTGATAATTCTCCTCCTGTCCAAAACACCTGTAAAATATACATTACAGTTATCAGAGACCATCTTAGTGTAACCATTATAGGTGACATTTGTGTTTCTCAAACGTTGAAGCACCCATTTCACTGCAGCACCTGAATCTGTCACGTATCTGACAACATCATCAGTATGTGAAACATCTTTTCTTAACCATTTCATCACATACAACAGACCTCCTACTGAACTTACACGAGACATAACAATTTCTTCTTTATAGACAGGCCCTATGCTTGAAGAAAACTTATAATGGAAAGTAAGAGGGATAAAAATTGGTTTTACAATGTTCATACTGAACTCCAACCACAGCTTACCATTACCATCTATGTGTACTTCTATGCCCTTAATTTGTTTTGCTGCTCCTTGATCCCTCAGCTGAATTGTCTTGTCCATCTAAGTCACTTTCTTACTAATTTTATCCATGCTTCGGCTTGCATCGAGCATATCATCAACAAAGAACATCAAGACTGTGAATGTACTATTAACTGTATAGTCATTCCTACCCTTTGAAAAATTTTGACTCACTATGAAGGATTCAAACATCTTGTACATTTGTCTGGGTACCAATAGGCCATACAATGAATTACCTGGCATGCAAACAAATTTACCGTTGTGATCTTGAATCAACCCTTTTGGTTGTTCCATACATACTATATCTCTATCAATGATGACCCTGTGAGAAGTAGGATCCCACACACAACATCCCTTTATACTATCATCATAACTTGCAGAGATATAAGACAAGAAGGAATTCAGAAACAATGATTTTAAGCCTGGAACTGATTTACCTCTTACCAGTACCTACAATTCTTTCTTGCTCTTATGACCTTGATGCTTCTTCCATAAACAAGAAGATACATCTGTCACATCAGATGCCACTTCAGTACTACCTTCCAGCTTATAAAGGTTATCAACCTTTGTTGCCTTCATCACTACTAAATTACCTTTCGACACTGTGAGAGCTCCACCTTGACCTGTACACTTATATCCACAAGAATCCAACACTCCTAATGAAATCAAATTTGATTTAAGCTCAGGTACATATCTAACATCCGTTAATTCTCTAACAATACCATCGAACATCCTGATTCTAATACTGTCAACCCCAATAGTTTTACATGGAATACCATTTCCCATAAACATTATACCCTCATCAACAGATTGGTAAGAAAAGAACCAATTTCTATGTGAACACATGTGGTGGGAGGCACCTGAATCTAACTACCATTCTTCTTGATATTGTAAATTACTAGAAATGTATAAAACGTGATCAATTATACCTAAATTTGTTACAGTCAAATTTGCTTCTTTCATAGCGTTTTCCTCAAATTCATTTATCTTCCAACAATTTTTCTTGAGATGTCATGTTTTTCCTCAATGCCAACATTTTTCTTTACCTTTTCTTTGTCTTGACTTAGATCGGAAAGAAGTTCTCTCATTCTTCTCTGTGGTTTGACCTTTGATCAGCATCGCCTCTGAAGTTGGGGTTTCTTTACTGGATTTTCTCCTCATCTCCTCAACCAAGAAAGCTCCCACAACAGAGTCATAATCTAAAGCATCTGTTGATCTAAAGCTAATAGAGGTGACTAGATTATCTCAAGACTCAGGCAACGAACACAATAGTGTAATAGCCTTATCCTCATCTTCGAATTTAACTTCCATACTAGTCAATTGAACTACAAGGGTATTGAAAGTATTTAAATGGTCAACAACTTGTGTACCTTCTTTCATCCGCAAACTGTACAACTATCTCTTCAAGTAGATTCTACTTGTCAAGAACTTTGTCATGTATAGACTTTCTAGCCTGCTCCATAAGCCTGATGTTGTATCATCTCCTACGATATTAAACAGAACCTCATCTGCTAGACATAAACGAATGGTGCTAAGAGCTTTCGCATCCAGATCCTCCCATTCCCATTCCGTCATGGTTGTTGGTTTCTTTGACTTGCCTGTCAATGCTTTTTGCAACCCTTGTTGCACAAGTAAATCTCGCATCTTGAGCTTCCAGAGCCCAAAGTTGTTTTTACCGCTGAACTTTTCAATTTCAAACTTCGAACTCTGCATCTTAGCCATTAACACAAAAAATCTCCTAATATCCAAATCACTGGTTATATTAACCAAAACCCTTTGAAAAATGATTGATAAAAAAAATTATTTAAAAAAAACAAAATTTTTTAATAATATATAAAAAAGTTAAAAAAATCTTTTATAAAACAAAAAGATTCACTTTTAAGTTTAAATTCCTCCACCATATTAACTTTAACTTCACCCATTTGGCTTGGCACTTCTTAATTAATAAAAATTACCTTTAAATAATATGCCATCCCTAGGTATTCCATGCTAAAATTTTCCACGCCAAAGTTTTTCACGCCCCAAAACAAATATTAACACATACGAAAAGTTTCCGCCCTTCTCGGCCTGCGTACTTCAAAGAGCCGCCGAGCCGCGGCACCTCCTGTATGGCTGGGACTGTGGAAGTCTCGAAACTTACCCGCACCTCCCAATATACTTTAATGGCGGAAATTGTAAAAGATTTACGCACTATCCCATTTCTTTAACTGCGGAAATTTTTGCAATTTTTTCCCGCACCCTTGGAGAGGAGAGATCTGCGGAAATGTGTAAATTTACGCATCTTCACATAGATTTAACTTTTGTTGGCTTTTTCGAGAATTTGACGCTTTTCCAACCAGTTTTAATCAATTCTGATACCACTTGTTAGAATTGTTAATGTGGAAAACACAATTTACAGTGATAATTAACAATCACATATATAAGAAATAAACACAGAGATGTCACGTGGTTCACCTAAACGTTGGGCTACGTCCACGCATCGGTTGTCTTATTATTCGGATTATGGAGATTATATCAGATTTGCAAGTTCTCTCAGTGTCTAGTGTCTTACAGTCATCTTGCCTCTACGCTTACATAAATTTATACATTCACACATGAAACTGAGTATTAAATGCAATCCCTATCCATATTTTAACTTGGTCTATTTGATTTTAACCAACACAGAATATTAAGATCCAAATCTGTTTTTGATAATTGGTTGTCACCAAATCCAAACATATGTTAACCATGCACTAATCAATAAGTAAAAAAAAAAATTGTCAAATTAATTTAAGATATTATAATTTATTTATTTATATTTTTTTAGGTTTTATAAATGATTAATATAAATATATTGTTATGATTTTTTTTTTAAGTTTTTAATTAAAATAATAATAATAATCTATTAAAATTATTTTATTTAAAAATGGTTAATAATATTAAATTATAAAAGAAATTAAAAATATTATATGAAAATTATTTTATATCATCGTTATATATTATTAATTTATTATAACCTTTCACTATTACAAAATATAGTTTTTTAACTATGGTTTGGTGAGTTTATGAAAGTAGAGGATTGTTCGTTGTTTCCACTGAGATTATGTCCATATATACATATATGGACAAAATTGATTTTCACTCATAATCTTGAAAAAAAAAAAGTGAATTTCATAATATAACACTTGTCATTTGTATTAACCATAAACATGTGAATTTATTTGTTATATAGAGAGATTATTTATGGTTAATTATTTGAACTAATAAATTTATTTTTATTTTTCAAATATATAAATATCAAAATATTTATTAATGATTAATAGTTTAAATTAATAAATTCAAATTATTTTAAAAATAAATATTATTACATAATTAAAATGAAATATGTATTCGTATTAACTATATATATATATATAATGATGATTAACGTTCACTAAGATTGAATTGGTCCATCCGACCTTAAGAGGGTAAGTGATTACTTGTGATTCTTTAGAATTTTGTTTCTATGCTCGAAAAGCATTAAGAAAAGCTTTACAAGATCACCATACTTTTGTTGAGTTAAGAGGTTGGAAAGGTTGGTAGTGTGACGCATATTTTGAAAATGAGACCTAATATGGGTATAGGTTGGACAATATAAGAGAAATGGTTTTTCATCTTCAACCTTCTTAGTGTCAGAAAGGTGACACACTCTTTCATCCCATGACGTTTTAGGAATTGACCAACGCCCAGTTTCACTATGGAGCTGGTGAGAATCTATTATTATCTCAGCAATGCTTATTTTCTTCTTTACACTTGAAAAACAGAGAGATAATTTTGATCTTCTAGATTAGGGTTGATTTCATCCTTATAATACCTTAATTATTTTTTTTCCTCTAACTCTTTATCACACCACACTTTCTCCTTAAATTTTGATTTGACGTTTTGTTAATAGTATCTTTATTCTGGAAAATGGTTTCTTCCATGATTCCCCTATAGTTTAGCCAAGACCGAGCATCTTTATGCCATCCTCGTTTGAGTCGATGGTGGTTATGACTCGACTTTGAAGAAATTTTAAGAAGCCTCTTATCTTCCATGTTGTTTAACTTGTTCTTGTACATTAGGTATCTAGGCATAGCCATGCTCTCAATTGGGGAGAGGCTTGTTTCTAAGAGGAGGATGGGATAGGGAATATTTCCTTTAATTTTGATATTATAGGTTATAAAATTCTTTTGTATTTGCTCTATCTTTCTCCAGGATTCACGAGAGATACTACAGCCCCATACTTCACATCCATAAAGAATAACAGGTGTAACAAGAGTCTCAAAGAGGAGTTTCTTCTTATCCCAACTCCAAAGATCAATTGATCTACAATTGTTTTCAAGCCCATAATAAGCTTTCCATCCCCCAATAATCTTTTTCTCAATGCTATAATTTCAATTGAGCTTATGGTGAATATCAATTCCAATATATTTGTATCAAGTCACTTCCTCCAAGTTGTTGTTGTCATATACGAAGGTATCATAAGGGATATTATTAGATTTAATAATCATGACCTTAGTCTTATCAGTATTAAAAGTCATACCCATATTGGAGAAAAACTCCTTGAGGATTCTTAGTTGGTTTTCAAGATTATGGGGACTCCTTGCCATAAGAATGATATCATCATCATAAAGAAGAAGATTGATGACTATACCATTGAGAGTAGGGCTGACACAACCTAATTTTTCCAAGCAATCTTCTAACTTGTCAATGTATATGCCAAAAAGGGTAGGGGACAAGGGACAACCTTGTTTGAATCTGATATTGCAGTTAATCTCTTTTGACCAACGCTCGGAGTTTTTAAAATTAGAAATAATGTTCTCATACATCCTTATTGTAGCAACCCTCAACTCGAGAGGCACTTTTATCTCTTCCAACCTATTCCAAAGGTTTTTCCTAGGAACCATGTCAAAAGATTTTCTAAAGTCAACAAAAAATATTGGTTTTAGTATTGTGGAACTCCTCTGCAATGATCCTAAAGGTAACAATATGGTCCACAGTTTAATGATATCTCTCAAACCCAGCCTGTCCCTTAGCTCTTTTACTGTGACTTTCTAGCCAAAGGCTAATCTTCTTTTCCAAAATAATTCCATAAAGCTTGGCTAAAATCGGTCTAATCATAATGGTCCTATAATTAGAGGGAATGTTTCTATCCCCATTTTTAAAAATAGGAACATTGAGGCTTTGCGTCCAGGGTTTAGTGAATCCCTACTTGACTGCTAAATTGAAGAGCTTGTGTATGTGAGGGATAAGGATTGGCCCTGCGATTTTAAACATTTCAACTTGGTAGCCTTCAATGTCCTTAGCTTTCCCATTTGTGAGCCGCTTAACCCCGAAATCTATGTCATCTAAAGAAAAAACTTCTTCCTTTGTAGGGACAATAGGAATGGTGTTCATGGCATTAGGGAACTTGTAAAGACTTTTAAGGTAGGAATTTCAGTCCGTTAAGGGAATCCTATTATTTTCTTTAGTATTGCATTTTAGAATTTGGCTCCAGAACTTCTTAGGATCCAACTTATATAGTTGTGAAAGTTCTTCTTGCATTTTATTCTATAGTACATTTTTTCCCTTTTAATTAGGGCTTTGTACGTATTGATCTTATCGAGTTTTCTTTAGAAGCATCTCTAATGGTTTTCCTAGAAATTTTACATTCTTTATCATACCAAGGGTTGGTCATTCTATTATTCTTTTTATAGGACACCTCGAAAGAGAACTTGTTAATAGAAGTGGAAAGGGTTGTTGTAAAATTATGATAGAGTTCTTCAATGTTGTCCTTATAAGTTAGGAGATTTAATTTACTATTTAAATCCTTTAATAAAATGTCAACTTTACTTTTGTCAAAGGGCAAATTCCTTTGATTATCAGAATTCTCTTCAATGGCGCTCCTATGAATGAAAAAGTTTAGAGTTAGGGTTAAAGGTTTATGATCAAATTCAGGCTCATGGTCATTTAAAAGGTCAAAATTTTCTATTTGGTTGGAATCGTGGATATTAGATATCACATAATCTACAACACTACTACCTAGCCCATGAATACAAGTCATCTAGTTGGATTTTGGCTACTTCATTACTCCATTTCAAATTATTAGGTCTTGAGAGCTACGGAGCTTGACCCACTCAGTACCAAACAAATTCTCAATTATCACTTCAAAGCTTATTTTGTAGCTATTAGATAAAACAAGGTCCTCATCTAGCCATAAAGGATTATGGTTGGGGTCATCACTTAAAAGAGTAGCTTTTTTAGTTGCATTCCTAGCATTAAAGTCTCATAGCAGGAGGATATTACCTTCATTTTTCAAACTATAAATATCGTGTTCTAAATTATTATAGGGACAATTGTTATCTAGATTTTTTTTCTTATAAAAAGTAAAATTAATAGGCGCAAAATAGCAAATTACTATATAAATCTTCTTAGCATTGGTGTATGAAATTTCTATCCAAATGTATTGACTGAGAGGGTCAATCTTATGAAGTTGAATGTGAGGAGAAATTGTCTTTCCAATATAACAATCTATGCCTCATATCCCTCTATAGTGGGATTTTTTGTTCCATGTTGACCATAATACAAATCCTTCTATGTTGGGGACCTTAGAATCCTCATGCTCCCAAGTTTCAACTAGACAGATAATATCAATATCACTCAGGATCCAACTTATCATAGGACCTCTGTGCCATGGAAAGCCACGACAGTTCCAAAAAAGGATCCCAAGTGTCCCAAATTCCTATTTATTATTATTATTCTCGTCTCTATCCCTAACAATAGCTTTTTGATTTCTAATTATTACCCATTTTCCTTCTTTTCTGGATTCTTTTACCTTTTAAACTTCCTTCCTTAATTCAACTTGGTCTCCGGGAATGAGGTCTTCATTTATAAATATTCCTAACCCTTTAAAGCTCAGAGATTTACTAAGTATGTTATATTTATGGTCATTACAAATTACTTTGACACATATCAACCTATCTTTGTGATCAATTATTTTTCCTGGCATATTTGCTTCTATGAGCTAAGTTGTATCAACTTGTGATTTATTATTTAATTCTTCTTTTACTATTTCTAGCGTATCCTCCTCATGTTTTTCTTTTATACCAAAAATTATGAGGTTCAAGGCTCTCTCTCTCTCCCTCTCTCTCTCTCTAGAGAGAGAGAGAGAGAGAGTTTATTTATGGTTAATTATTTGAATTAATAAATTTATTTTTATTTTTAAAATATATAAATATCAAAATATTTATTAATGATTGTTTAAATTAATAAATTTAAATTATTTTAAAAATAAATATTATTAAATAATTAAAATGAAATATTAATCAAAAATTCAAATTGGATAAAATAAAATGATTCACTAATTATTTTTAAAACATTGGAAAGATTTGGCATTTAAATTTTTTATGATGATGATGATGATGATGATGATGATGATGACTAACTTCCACTAAGACCAAATTACTCTATCGTACCTTAAGAGGGTAAGTGATTTCTTATGATTCTTTAGAATTTTGTTTCTATGCTCGAAAAGTATTAAGAGAAGCCTTCCAAGATCATCGTAGTTTTGTTGAGTTAAGAGGTTACGAAGGTTGGTAGTGTGACAAATATTTTGAAAATAAGATCTAATCTGAGTATATGTTGGACAATCTAAGAGAAAGTGTTTTTCATCTTCAACCTTCTTAGTGTCACAAAGGTGACACACTCTTTCATACCATGGAATTTTAGGAATTGACCAACGCCCAGTTTGACTATGGAGCTCATAAGAATTTGTTCTTATCTTAGCAATGCTTATTTTTTTCTTTACACTCGTCAAAACAGATAGATAATTTCAATCTTCTAGACCAGGGTTGATTACATCCTTATAATACCTTAACTTTATTTTTTCTTCTAACTCTTTATCACACCACATTTTCTCCTTAAATTTTGATTTGATGATATTTTTAATAGTATCTTTATTCTACAAAATGGTGTCTTCCATGATTCCCCAATAGTTTATCCAATACTGGGCATATTTATGTCATCCTCACTTGAGTCGATGGTGGTTACAACTCGAGTTTTAAGCGTTTTTAGGAATCCTATTGTCTTCCATGTTGTTTAAATTGATCTTATACATTAGGTGTCTAGTCATAACCATGCTATCAATGGGGGAGAGGATTGGTTCTAAGAGGAGGATGGGATAGGACGTATTTCCTTTGAATTTGATATTATAGGTTATAAAATTCCTTTGTATTTTCTCTATCTTTCTCCATGACTCACGAGAGATACTATAAACCCCATACTTCACATCCATAATGAATAACAAGTGTAATTGTTGATTAAGGTTGGTTGTCATTGATGTCAACCCTTGAAGAAAGACCCGTAGCACAAAGGTTTGGGTAATGGACCCAATAGTGTTTGATGTAAATATGACTCATTATTGTTTTTTCATGGTTGATAAGAAGTAAATATGGATGAACTCCAAAGTGGTCCCCTTATGGTGAAAGCCCTTATGAGAAGACGCTTTGTGGAGTAAGAGAACCCATGCTTAATTGTGGAATAATGAGATGAAGGAAAGTGAATTTGTCAAGGAAAATATCCTAGATGGATAGTGCTTGTCATTTCATTTTTGGTGGTATGTAGAACGTCACATAATTCCTCACAGTTAGAGAGTTATGGCCATGAGAAGTTGTAGACCCCGGGTTTGGGTAATGGACCCAAGTATGTTTGATGGGTAACGGTATGAGTTATGATATATTTTCAGATAATACTATTCTATATGGATAGTACATGTCATGCCATTTCTGGTGGTATGTAGAACGTCACATAACTCCTCACGGTTTGAGAGGTATGGCCTTACGAAGTTGGAGGACCCTCA
>ML793086.1:34082-89759 GCA_009831015.1 Picea engelmannii
TTTGGATGATGAAATTGATGAGGGCTTTTGGTTGAGGTACATGTTGAGTACATGGTTGAGACAAGTAGTTGATAAGTTGGCACATACATGAGGTGTATAGTTGATGATGTTGGTACATATTGATGAGTCATAGTTGATGAGTATTTGACACATGATTGGTACATACTTGGTACATGGTTGGATGCACTTATTTATGGTACAGGTTGATTACAGTTTGGTGCATGGTTGATGCACTTGTTTATGGTACAGGTTGATTACAGGTTGAGGTACAGGTTGATGCATGGTTGATGCATGGTTCAGATTTATTGGTAGCCAGAGAACATTGGGGGTTGTAGCCTCCTTCTGGTAGTAGCCAGAGATTTGGGGAGCTGGAGCTTCCCTCAGGTTGTAGCCTGAAAAACTAGGGGGTTGGAGCCTCCTTCCAGTTGTAGCTGGAAAACAAAGGAAGTTGGTGCTTCCAATGAATGTAATTCTTAAAGACATATAAGAAAAATCATTCCATGGTTTTCTCCCGATTTGGGTTTCCACGTAAAACATTGGTGTACTATTTATGTGTGTGATTGTTTATTTATTACTGCTCATTATTGGATAATAATTATACATTGATATAACATTTGAAGAAAAAGAATTATAATTATGTTATTATTGATTCACCCCCCCTCTCAGTAATCCAACAGTAATGACAGTCTCAAATAGGAGTTTCTTCTTAACCCAAATACAAAGATTGGCTGAATTACAATTGTTTTCAAGCCCATAATAATTTTTCCATCCCCTAATAATCATTTTCTCAATGTTATAATTCCAAATGAGTTTGTGGTGAATATCAATTCCAAGATATTTGTATGAAGTCACTTCCTCCAAGTTTTTGTTGTCATATGTGAAGGTATCATAAGTGATTTTATGGGATTTAATGATCATGACCTTAGTCTTATCAATGTTAACAGTCATACCCATATTGGAGAAAAAATCATTGAGGATTCTTAATTGTTTTTCAAAATCATCGGGACTCCTTGCCATAAGAACGATATCATCAGCATAAAGAAGAAGATTGATGACTATACTAGTGAGAGTAGGGCTAACACAACCTACTTTTTCCAAGAAATCTTGTAACTTGTAAATGTATATGCCAAAAAGGGTAGGGGACAAGGGACAACCTTATTTGACTCCAATATTGCAGCAAATCTCTTTCGACCAGACCTTAGTGTTTTTAAACTTAGAAATAACATTCTCATATATCCTTATTGCAGTAGCCCTCAACTCGAGAGGAACTTTTATCTCTTCCAACCTATTCCAAAGGTTTTTCCTAGGAACCATGTCAAAATCTTTTCTAAAGTCAACAAAACAACAAAAAATATTGGTTTTAGTATTGTGAAACTCTTCTGCAATGATTCTAAAGGTAATAAGATGGTCCATAGCTTAATGATATCTCCTAAACCCTGACTGGCCTTTAGTTATTTTACCGTGACTTTCTGTCCAAAGGCTAATCTTCTTTTCCAAAATAATTCCATAAAGTTTGGCTAAAATCGGGCTAATCATAATGGCCCTATAATTAGAGGGAATATTTTTATCCCCATTTTTAAAAATAGGAACAATGAGGCTTTGTGTCCAGGGTTTAGGGAAGCCTTTAGTGATTGCTAAATTGAAGAGCTTGTGTATGTGAGGGATACAGATAGGCCCTCCAATTTTAAAAAATTCAGCTTGGTAGCCTTCAATGTCCTTAGCTAGCCCATTTGCAAGCCRCTTAACCCARAATTCTATGTCATCTAAAGAGAAAAATGCATCCTTTTTAGGGACAATAGGAATTTTTTCCATGGCATTAGGGAACTTGTAAATACTTTTAAGGTAGGAATTCCAGTCCCTTAAGGGAATCATATTATTTTCTTTAGTATTGCGGTTTAGATTTGTCTCCATGACTTCTTAGGATCCATCTTAGATAGTTTTGAAAACTCTGCTTGCCTTTTATTGATATAGTACCTTTTTTTTTCCTTTCAATTAGGGATTTGTACGTATTGATCTTATCGAGTTTGAAGGACTTTTTAGAAGCATCCCTAATGGATTTCCTAGCAATTTTACATTCTTTATCATACCAAGGGTTGTTCATTCTATTATTCTTTTTACAGGACACCTCAAAAGAGAACTTGTTAATAGAAGTGGAAAGGGTAGTTGTAAAATTATGATAGAGTTCTTCAATGTTGTCCTTCTAAGTTAGGAGATGCAATTTACTATTTAAATCCTTTAAGAAAAGGTTAAATTTATTTTTTTCAAAGCAAAATTGTCTTTGATTATTAGAATTCTCTTCAATGGTGTTCCTATTCATGGAAAGGTTTAAAGTTAGGGTTAAAGGTTTATGTTCAGAGTCGGGTTCATGGTCATTTAAAAGGTTAAAAGTTGTTATTTGGTTGGAAACGGGGATATTATATATCACAGAATATACGAAACTACTGCATAGCCCATGAATACAAGTCATATGGTTGGAGTTTGGCCACTTCATTACTCCATTGCAAATTATTAGGTCTTGGGAGTTGCAGACCTTGACCAACTCAGTACCAAACAAAATCTAAATTAGGTCTTCAGAGCTTCTTTTGTAGCTATTAGATAAAACAAGGTCCTCATCTAGCCATAAAGGATTATGGTTGGAATCAGTTCTTAAAAGAGTATCTTGTTTAGTTTCGGTCCTAGCATTAAAGTCTCCTAGGAGGAGGATATTACCTTCAGTTTTCAAATTATAAATATCTTGTTTTAAATTATTATAGGGACAATTTCTATCTAGATTGTTTTTCTTATAAAAACTAGAATTAATAGGTTCAAAATAGAAAATTTCTATATACATATTCTTAGCATTGGTGTCTAAGATTTCTATCCAAATGTATCGATTTAAAGGGTCGATCTTATGAAGTTGAATGTGAGGAGAAATTATCTTTCTAATATAGCAAGTTATACCTCCTATCCCTCTACGGTGGGAATTTTTGTTCCATTTCGATCACAAGACAAATCCTTCTATGTTAGGGACCTTAGACTCTTCATGCTCCCAAGTTTCAACTAGACAAATAATATCAATATCACTCATGATCCAACTTATCATAGGACCTTTGCACCATGGAAAGCCACGACGGTTCCAAAAAAGGATCTTGAGTGTCTCAAATTCCTATTTGTTATTATTCTTTCGGTCCCTATCCCCAACAATAGATTTTCGATTTATAATTATTGCCCATTTTCATTCTTTCATGGCTTCTTTTAACTTTTGAACTTCCTTCCTTAATTCAGATTGGTCTTTGGGAATGAGGTCTTCATTTATAAATATTCCTAGCCCTTTTAAGCTCTGATATTTACTGGCTATGCTATATCTATGGTCATTACAACTTACTTTGACACGAATCAACCTATTTTTGTGATCAATTATTTTTCCTAGCCTCTTTGCTTCTATGAGGTAAGTTGTATCAATTTGTGATTTATTATTTAATTCTTCTTTTACTATTGCTAGCGTACCATCCTCTTGTTGTTCTTTTATACCAAAAATTATGCAGTTCAGGGCTCTTTTATTACGCTCATGGTCCAGTTCAATTAGATTATTCATTTCCTCTTTCATGGGTTTGATATCCAATTTGTTTTCCAGATTACTGAGGGTCAAATTGTTGGTTAGTTTTTCTTCTATCTCTTTAATCATATCTCTCAAGTTGTGATTTTCTTCAGCCTCTCCTTCTTGGGTTGATTGTTTATGTTTTTCCATTTATTTAATCTTATCCTTCATTTTTTGTAATTCACTCTCGACCCCTAAGAATATATCCTCTATTTGAGTTTGAATGGTATCTTTTAAGAGTCTATTTTTTTTTATAAAGCATTGCCTCTAGCTCTATTTGGAGTTTTATGTCTCTATATTCACTCCTTTTTTCTAATGATTCTAACTCTATTTGTATTTTTGCATCTCTCTCTTCTCTCCTTTTTTCTAATGATTCCATATGTAAGACACCGAACCCCTACATACCCTTTCTAGGCGTGGGACATCAAAATATTTCTTACTCTAATCATGTCAAATCATATCTCTGAGGTTTTCATCCTCTTCTACTCGCTCGTAGCTTTCTGACGACCATTACCATCTCTAAATCCAACCTCTGGTTTTCAGGATGCGACCTCCTGAAGTTGTCTGGGCATTATGATTTGTGGACCGCATGATGGTCGACATTTGGCGTTGAACGCCCCTTTTTCCTTAATGCACACTTACTCCCAAAATCCCTAAAATATCTCCACATGGCCACGACCATTCGGCTATCATCATTTGGAGTTCGGTGTTTGGCATTTGAACATTCGGCGTTCTACATTGAACATCAACGTTCAACATTCGGTGTTCTATGTTGAACGTTGGCGTTCATTGTTTGGTGTTCTACATTGAACTTCAGTGTTTGTTGTTCATCATTTGGCGTTTTGCATCTCTCTATGATACTACACCCCAGATATTCTGAACTCCCGAACTCCCGGACTCCCGGTCGCATCACCAACCATGTTGTCCAGGCAAGGACGAACCAAAGGCTGACACGTGGTGAGGGCCAAGGGTGACATGTCTCCCCATTAGGGGGTGACAGGTGTCATGCTATAATAGGTATAAGGGGTTTGTGAATCGTCCACATCCTGGTGACACGTGGCACCTTAGTTGTGGGTCCACGTCACCCTGGATGACATCAGTGAGCCACTTCATCCCTAGACATACAACCTTCTAATTTATTTTAGATCTCATAGTCGAGGTTTGTCCACGTAGATCCATATATCCATGGCTCCCATTACTTCGCAACTTTGGGCTTTAGATCTTACCAAATCCTCACATCGTGAATCCCCCAAAGATCCAAGTCTCCAGACTCTCGAATCTAGTGCCACGTGTCCTCTACCTTTCAACGGTTGAGATTCACTTCACCATTCATGACTTCGGGAGTTTTCACACTTTGAAGATTATGGCCAAGTTCCTCCAAAGTGTCGAGTCTTCAAACTAAGATATCTCCTACCACGTGGACCAAACAGGTAATTTCCAGAGATGACACATGGAAAGGAAGAGAGGAAACGTGGGCCCTTAAGTGGGTGACACGTGTCACATGTTAATGGACCTATAAGTTCTACGAAATGCTGCAACCTAGGTGACATGTGGCACGTTGATCGTGGGTCCATATCACCCTATATGATGTAACTATGCCACATCAATCTGGAAGTATATCCTTCTAACATCCCTCAAATATCACAGTTGAGATCCAGCCACGTAGATCCATAGATCTACATCTCCCGTTACTTCAAGAATTCGGCATTTGTGATTTTTTCTATGCAAACTCCTCGTGACTCTCAGAGTTGGTCAACGTCAGGATGACCATAGTCTAAATCTGACAGTTATGTTCTATCCACGTAGACCCACAGATCTACGGCTCCCATGGCTTCGGGAGTTCAGTCTTCAGCCCTTCAGAAGTTCCTCTTCTTGTTAACACAACGACTCAAAACTGTCGACGTGCCACTCTTCGAACCATGGGATCTGGCGACACATATCCCTTCATATGGACGGTCCCAATTTGCTTCAGACTTTGAGACTTTGGAGAATCCCTCTCCCTTACGACGAATACACAAATTTTGTCGAACTCACAAAGGTTGAAGGATTCGAGGGGGTTAATACCCATCCAACAGTCGTGACGGACGTTGGCTCCTCCCGAATGGATCTCGCATGCTCATCTTCCAAACTCTAACACACCTGACCCCTAAGTACTCTTTTAAGGGATGGGAAATCATAATGTTTTTTCCTTAACTATGTCAATCCCAACTTTGGGCTCTCCACCAGAATTATGCTCGTCACAACCTTCCTCACGGTTACCACCATACTGAAATATGAGTTATGTATCAAAATTTATTGCCTCCCGAAGCTATTTGGGTAATATTAGTCATGGATCACATGAGTCCATCTCTTTCATATTGTTTCCAGTATTTCAACATCTACGGTGGAAGTCTACCCATCGCTCAATACAACGGTGGGGCTTATTCCTTAGTCAACACATAGGCTAGAGAGGTGTTCAAAATTCGACTCTGAATGCTCGCTTTTTCTTTCTACACCCACATTTCTTGGAGTCCCAAAATCATGAACTCCTGAGGTAGTGCCATGTAGCTCTAAACTTCAGCCTTCCAGCTAGTTCTCGACACTACACCTCAAACCTCCAGAGTCTCGGAGACCCAAACTCCTGAAGGGTCCCCACTAACCTTTGAACAAGCATTCATGCACCAGGAGGATGACACGCGACAGGACCAAGAGTAACATGTGTCCTTGTCAGGGGGTGACACGTGTAACGTTCTAAGGGTATTTTAGGGTCTGTGATAAGTATAAGTCTGGATGACACATGGAATACAATATAGGGGTCTATATCACCCTAGGTGACGTTACCGGGCCATGTCATTCTGGGACTAGCATTCTCTAGGGTTCCTAGCTTCACCTACCTGTTGAACCTCCTAGAGCTCTGAAGTCTAAAGTTTTCGCTAGCTATCTCCCAATACCTCTCGAATCCCATGATCGAGGTGTATCCACATAGATCCATGAATCTATGGTGGAGAGAAATTGTGAAGATCAGGGGAAGAATTAACATCCACGCAGGTTGAACTTCTACAATCCTCCTTGACCATCGATCTGTATATCTGGCAAGATCATTGGTTGGCATCAATTCCACCATAGGAGAGAAATTTCCATTGCGGAACTCGGGAAAGGAAATAAACATCATGCTATTTGGGAATCCATAATCATCCCTGAATGTATATCTCCACGTCGGTTCAAGCATGATTGTCGATCCTTGAAAGGAGGTTAGCGCTAGTCCACCCTTACATGTAGTAACGTACTAGATATGAAGGAAAATAAATGTGGGTCCCACATACTCCTCTCACCAAATGGACCAAGCGGTGAGTGCCAGGTGTGATACGTGGCAAGGCCAAGATGACACATGGCCCTTCAATGAGTGACACATGTCACACGTTAATGGGCCTACGGGGTCTGTGAAATCCACGAATCTAGGTGACATGTGGCATGTTACTTGTGGGTCCATGCCACCCTAGACAACGTCATTGTACTATGTCATCCCTGACTAATAGCCTTCCAATCCTTCAACCTCACAGTCAATATGCATCCATGGAACCCATAGATCCATGGCCTCCATTACTTTGTAACTTCGACATTCAGGGAGGTCATGGCATGACTTCCTCCTTGCTCCCGGAATGGTCAATGTCAGGTTGACCATGGTATGAATCTAATGGTCAGGAAATATCTTGAAGGGTCTTGATATCTACGGTTCACGTTTATTCGTAGCTCTATCATTCAAAGAGTTTCAGTTCATTCCATCGTCATCCTTATGAAGTAAGACTTTGCCAAAGTGTTGGCTATAGTCTGGATCCAACAGACAGGAGGGATCTCGAAGTATTCTCAATCGACAGTTCACGTCAATTCATAACTTCAACATTCAAGGGTTTCCTCGCCTGGAACCACACTTCCTTACGGAGTTATGAACTCTGAACACATCTAATTTATCACCACATACACTTATCGTCCACATCCATGATTTATTCTGACTTGCGACACCTTCGGATGACCGGACCTACAGATAGTCATTGATCTATAGAAACGCGTCCCTCCACCATCAACAACCCAGATTAACTTCACGACTCTGGCATTCAAAAGTTCTGGCATTAAGTCACCTTTATTCTCCCAAAGTGGGACTTTGCCAAAGTGCTTAGCGCTACCTCTTTACTAGGTTCGATCCAACGGTTGGGAGTGATTTCCATTGGATTTCCAGATCCACGGCTCCCATTACTTCGTGACTTCTACGTTCGAGAATATTGATGATATATCATCCCCGTTCTTGCAAAGTAGGACTTTTTTCGAAGTTCTTATATGTGGATCCAACAGTCCAGGGGATCTCGACTACTCTCAAATCCGTGGTTCGCATTACTTTGCAATCACTGAATAGATCAAGGCTTAATGGGGGTAAGTCTAACTGTGTTGGATAAGGAAACTTTCAGGCGTCGGTTAACTGGGTGGGTAACTGTAACTACCATTTGCCTTCGGTCGATTTATAAACAGTAGGTTCGAAGTACTCTAGAGCTTCGAACTCCCGGAGTTCCAAAGACATAAGTTCTAGCTTTGTTCAGGCCTAGCACAGGGTTCCCAAACCTTGGTCACATGGGTCCTTTGAAAATTCTTACATTCTAAGCACTAATCCATTTAGCCGCAAATGGGTTAAGGACATGGGCATGAGCCCTCAGTAAGATGGGTGAAAGATATGAAGGAGGCATCCTCCTTCCATAGGGTTTGAACTTTGAAATTTCCCACGAGGGGGGGAGTTTTAGAGACCGACATTATTACAAGATTACATATTATGACTCTAATTTCTCAGCTGAGTCAAGTATATGCCCATTTAAAAGAACAAGTTCACAGAGAGATAATGCATATATCTAACTTAATCATTCAACATCAAACTCCATCATAGACACATAAATATATTCAATGCATATATCTAACTTAACCATTCAACATCAAACTTAGTCATAGACACATAAGTATACTCAATCATTATTCCTATTTCAACACACAGAGTATAAAGATACTTATAAAAAAAACCAGATTTCATGAAGTGTCTCCTGAAAGGGGTGCTTGTTTCCACCCAACCATAGGCACAACCACTCCTGACGGATTTATCATTGGCCACTCCTGAGCTAGACCATGGTTCTCTGAGAGAGACTCTTTCTTCTTTCTCAGCAACAGTCAGGGATGAAGGTTACCCTCCTCCTCCCACAGGATCCTGGAAGTGGGTTTTCTCTGTACCAAGCAAGGAGGTCTTCCTAAGGAATTCCATAGTCACTCGTCAGCCTTGTTTATCAGCTTGTAACAAAAAACCTTGCCAACAACTTCTTACGTTCATAACGACATTATTCCCCAGTTCTTCCTCTAACCATACCATTGTAACCACTCTTTTTCCCTTCTCAATATTTCTCTTGCGACTCTGCTCTCTTCGCAAATCACTTGCTCCTCTATTTCGTCACTACCCACGAATTACCTCTTTATTTCCTTTCTCAGCAGGGTTACGTGGGTCTAAATCCCCAGCTCGTGGTCAGGTCTGGAATTCTTACAGATGGTTACTCTACCCCATCTCCTCAATGACTCTTGAGGAGGACTCTTCCAGCTACCATGTTGACTGGTAATTCATAAATGGGCCAGAGGACTATTCTCATTCATTAAATCCAGTAAGGTATTAGTTTGGTGGAGGTCATATCAACCATTTTTGGTTCCCCTCACCAACTCTCTCATATCATTCATGGTCTATCTTGGAAAACCCCCCTTTCATCAATTATGTAACACTCATCCATCTTCTATTAATAACATAAAATACATACATTCACCTTTTATACAAAGGTTCATCAAATTAGACATTCACACATATCTAGTCTACCATAGTTTCTTGGCCAGTTATAGTTATATTTATAGACTGGGGAAATAGGGGTGTTACAATCCCATCCCCTTAAAGGAACATCATCCTCAATGTTCTATCTGCTAATGTGCTCTTTATGTACAGAAGTAAACAAAAATGGATATGCATGTCTCATGGCATCCTCCATTTCCCATGTGGCCTCATCTGGGTCAAAGTGTTTCCACTGCACCTTGACCTGTGCAATGGTTTTTTTCCTGAGTGGGGTATCCTTCTTGTCTATTATTCATTGAGGTTCTAGCAGGAATTGTCCCTCTCATTCCACCTTAATCACAGACCAGTCAATCATATTATTAGAATCATGTACATATTTCTTTAATAATGAAACATGGAAAACATCATGTGCTTTCACTATGGGAGGGAGTGCTAGCCTATAGGCTACAAGTCCCACTCTATCCAAAAATTCAAATGGTCCACAATACCGAGGAGCCATCTTGGCACAAGCTCCCATCATCAAAGAGATTTTCTTGGGTCTAACTCGGAGATACACATGATCCCCTACCTTCAATTCTCTAGGAATTATTTCTCTGTATGCATAGCTCTTTTGTCTATCTTGGGCTATTTTCATTTTTTGTCTAATCTGAATTACTTGTTTCTCCATTTCCTTTAGCATATTTGTCCTGATTTTGATTCTTTCCATTGGGTTATTCCAGCTAATTGGAAGATTGTGTTGCCTTCCATAGAGGGCTTCAAAAGGGCTCATTTTTAATGACTCATGATAGCCATTGTTGTAGGCAAAATCTACCAGTGGTAGGTAGTCTTTCCACTTTTTAGGTTGATGCATTACATGCATCCTTAACATTTCCTCCAATTCTTGGTTTACCCTCTATGTCTGTCCATCAGTTTTAGGGTGATAAGTTGTACTAAATAGCAGTTTTGTTTTGAAACCAACAAACAAAGATTTCCAAACGTTTGAAGTAAATTGTGTATCTCTGTCGGATATAATTTACTTAGGCATGCCATGCAATCTAAATCTATCTTTCATGAAAACACTGGCAATATCTATTACCTTGCAAGTTGACTTGACGGGAATGAAGTGAGAATCCTTGCTCAATTTATCCACAACTACCATGGTGGCGTCGTTATGTTTGGTTGATTTTGGTAACCCTGTGATGAAATCCATGGAGATGGTTTCCCATTTCCATTATGGAATTGGTAGGGGATGCAACAACCCTACTAGGTGTCAGTGCTTTACATTAACTTGCTGAAATTATAGACACTTAGCTAAGTAATCAGCTATGTCCTTTTCAGTACAAGCCAATAAAATAGTCTCCTAGTGGTCGTGATCATTTTATGATAACCAGGATTACCAATGTATGGTCTTTTGTGTAGTTCATCCATTATGAACCTCTTCAAGTTGTCACAATTCACAATATACAATCTATCTTTGTAAGTTAGCAAACCAACATTAAAAATATGATAGCCTTCATACTTCATCTCTGTGGGCTCTTGCTTTAGGTATGATGTCACGATCTTGAAAAATGAATCTATTTTCTGTGCACTTTTAAATATCTCTTTGATGTCTGATTCACTGGATATTACAACTACCAAGTGAACCACTTTCACACTTCTACTAAGGGCATCAGCCACCCTATTGTCCTTTCCTTTGATACATTTGATTTCAAAATCAAACTCACTAAGGCGAGCCATCCACCTATCTTGTCTAACATTCAGTTTTGGTTGGTCAAACAAATATCTCAACCCACTATGGTCTGTCATAAGAACAAATATTCTACCTAAGAGTTAATTCCTCCACATTTTTAAAGCGTGTACTATGGCATCCAATTCCATATCGTGGGTCGCATAGTTGAATTCATTCTCATTCAATTTTCTGGATTCGTAGCAAATCACAAGTCCTTCTTGCATAAGGACTCCTCCTAGCCCTTCCTTGCGGGCATCTATACACACAAGGAAGTGTTTGTTTGGGTCTGCAATCTTCATCACAGGCACATTGGTTAGAAGGTATTTCATCTCTTGAAATATTTCTTCACATTTTTATGTCCAATTGAATTTAACTCCCTTTTTCTGAAGGGAAATGATTGGGAAACCAATCCTGGAAAATCCTTTTATGAACCTCCTATAGTACCCTACTAGGCCCATAAAGGATATGATATCAGATACATCCTTTGGGGTAGGCCAATCCATAATATATTTGATCTTGTTAGGATCAACTTCCACCCCTTCTTTAGAAATAACATGGCATAATTAATGGACTTGTTTATGGAAAAAAGTCACACTTACTAAACTTCAGATAGAGATGATTTTCTCTTAGTACTTGGAGCACTAACTTGAGATGTTCTTCATGCTCTTCCCTATTCTTAGAATAGATTAGGACATCATCAATGAAAACCAATACAAATATGTCTAAGAAGTTACTGAGTACATTATTCATTAACCACATAACAGTGATTGGTGCATTGGTTAGCCCGAATGGCACCACCACAAATTCATAGTGACCATACCTTGTTCTAAAGGTTATTTTTTGGATGTCTTCATCCTTAATTTGGACCTGATGGTATCCGGATCTCAAGTCAATCTTGGAAAATATTGTAGCACCCCTTAATTGGTCGAACAAGTCATCGATCCTTGGTAATGGATACTTATTCTTGATGGTCACCTTATTGAGTTTTCTATAATCTATGAAAAATCTGAGTGTGCCATCCTTATTTTTCACAAACAAGATTGGCGCTCCCCATGGAAACACACTAGGCCAAATGTATCCGTTTTCCCGCATATCCTTTAGTTGTAGTTTGATCTCAACTAGCTCTGGTGTACTCATTTTATAGGGTGTTCTAGACATTGGCACATCTCTTGCTACAAATTCTATTGAAAATTCAATGTTCCTTCTCAGAGGTAGACCTAGAACCTTTTATGGGAATACATATTTATACTCTCTTAATATGGGATGGTCCTTTAGGATGGGCTTGTTGTTCTCAATGGAGTTCAACACTTGTATTGCATACAAGGGACATCCATTTCTACAATACTTCTTCACTTGGAGAGTTGATATTTGTCTCACTGAGACATGCTTTTGAATCCCTTGTAGGGTTATCCTTCTCCCCTCTCCATCTTCACAATCCAAGTTTTATTGTAACAATCCAACTTGGTTTTATGGGCATCCAACTAGCCCATGCCAATCAGTAGGTCATAATATCCTAAAGGGAGCATGTTTAGGGTTGCTCAGGTAGGTAATCCATTCATAATTAATTGGCATGCTGGTATGACCTCTATTACTTTTCTTTTGGTTCTAGTGGCTAGTTGTACCAGCCATTATTAACATGTTTAAATTGTTGCAATTAACATTTCTCAATAGTTTGAGGGGAAACATAACTCAAATTAGAACCAGGGTCAATTAAAATGGAAACAGGATGGTTGGAAATCATACCTTCCATCTCCACCACTGAAGCTTGGTGGTCAACTTGTTTATTATCCAAGGATGCATAAATTTGTGGTAGGCTCCTAGACACATCATTGACTATGGTAGCCTCTTGGATGTTGTAGACCCTCCTATTGTTATTTTTCCAATGTCGATAGTCCCTCAGTAGATGTTCTTCTCCACAACCCCAACATTTCAAGGGTTCTCTCTTTGTATTATTAGTATTACTTTGGACTACTCCAAATCATTTATTTCCACTCTGGGGTGGAAAGTTTTGTTGATACACACTTCTAGTAGGAAGGCTCATCCTAGATCTTTTCCCATGGTTCTTAAATCTTGAGGATTTAAACCCCTTCTTCTTGAATCCCAAATTGTTTTTCTTCTTCCAGTATTTATGGGGTTTTGTCTTATTCTTGAATCTCTCATAGCAATACCTTGCCTTTTGAATAACATCTTTGAAAGTATTTGGCTCATCAAACTCAATTTTGTCTCAGTAGGACTGAGGTAATCCACTAATAAATCGTTGCATCTTTAGTTTTTCATCCTTTATGTAGGGAACATACCTCATCATCTCAAGAAAATTGTTGATATATTCATCTATGGTGAGTTGTCCCATATTGAGTTCATAGAACTCCTTGGTCTTCCCATCAAAGTACTTTTCTGAAAGATACTTTTTCTTGAAGTATTTCTCAAATTGTTTCCATGACAAGCCCCTCTCATGGATTCCTTTCACATTCCTAAGGTCCTCCCACCAAATGGAAGCTTGCCCATTCAGGTTGAAAATGGTTATCTGAGCCTTTAAGTTTTCAGAGTAGTCATGGACTTTGAAGTACTTCTTCAAGCCGAGTAGCCAAACCTTTGCTTCTTCCCCCTTCTTAATATCTCCATCGAAGGTGGGTAGTTTGTCTTTATTGAATTCTTCAGGGTCATGACTCCTGGAATGTTTCCTCTTCTTTCTTCTCGTCTGGGAATGGGAACTAGTTTTTCCACTAGAAGATTCCTTGGAGTGGTCAGTGTCTTTAAAGGAATATTCCGGTGAGTGTCTCTTGGCTCCATGTTCAGCCTTCCTTGACGTTCTCCTCCTGGTGTGGCCACTTTCAGGACCATGCTTTTGTATCTCCGGTGGACTTGGATTTTTCTTAGTGTGATGTATGTCCACATGACTGGAAAATGGACCATGTTTCATTTTCCTTTGTATGTCGGATAAACTTTGTAGTAATACTACATTAATCTCATTATGATTTTCCTGTTCCTTTAACATCCTTTCATTGTCATCCTTACAACTTTGTAATTCTTCCATGAGGATTCTTACAGTTTTGGCCAAATATGGAGGGGTTTTCACTGCCTTCCTTGCATTAGATTATTCCTCTCTATTGTGGGAGCTTTCCCCCAACTCAGGGTGTGTCACCATCCTTTACGTTGTATATTTTCTTGTTGTTCACTAATTGTTTGATTGTTGATAAAACACTTTTTGTTAGTTAATGATCCACGAATTCATGAACAACACGTATCATCGCAAAGTGAAGTCAACTTCTCTATTTGGAAACATTAGCAACATACAATGCATATTTCCAAAACATATATCAACATTAGAAGGTTTCATTCCTCTCTTCAGTAGTGGTTCAAACAATTTTCTTATAGAAGGGCGTAAGGTAGGGGGTTACCCCTTAAAATTATTAAATAATATTTTTATGCGACTCGTGCATGAGCCCAAGCAGGTCAAGTGTTGTTTACCTAATACCAATTTGTAACACACTCGACCCCTAAGTACTCTTTTAAGGGATGGGGCATCATAATTTTGTTTTTCCTTAACTATCTCAATCCCAACTCTGGGATCTCCACCGGAATTCTGCTCATCACGAGATTCCTCACGGTTACCACAATACTAAAATCTGAGTTATGTATCACAATTTATTTCCTCCTGAAGCTCTTCGGGCACTATTAGTCATGGGCCACATGAGTCCATCTGATTCATATTGTTCCCATTGTTTCGAAATCTACGGCGGAATTCCACCCATTTCCCAATCCAACGGCGGGGCTTATTACTTAGTCAAAACATAGGCTATAGGGGTGTTTGACATTTGGCTCTGAACCCCCCCTTTTTCTTTCTATGCCTACATTCCCCGGAGTCTTGAAATCGTGAACTCCTGATGTGTTTCCACGTAGCTCTAACCTTCAGCCTTCTGGCTTGTTCTCGAAACTACACCTCAAACCTCCAGAGTCCCGAAGACTCGGACTCCTAAAAGGTCCCCACTAGCCTTTCAACGAGCATTCATGTGCTAGGGGGATGACACGCAGAAGGGCCAAGAGTAACACATGTCCTTTTTGGGGGTGACACGTGTCACATTCTAAGGGAATTTTAGGGTATGTCAGAAGTACAATTTTGGATGACACGTGGCATACAAAATAGGGGTCTACATCACCCCAAGTGACGTCAGAGGGCCACGTCAGTCCTGGACTGGCAGCCTTTGACATTCCTAGCATCACCTAACTGTCAAGCCTCCTAGAGCTCTGAATTCTGAAGTTTCCACCAGTTGTCTCCCAATACCTCTCGGATCCCATGGTCAAGGTGTGTCCACGTAGATCCATGAATCTACGGTGAAGAGGAATTGTCGATATCAGAGGAAGAACTATCATCCACGTGGGTTGAACTTCTAAAATCCTCCTAGACCATATATCTATATATCCGGTAGGATCAATGGTTGGCATCAATTCCACCACAGGTGAGCAATTGCCATTGCATAACTCGGGAAAGGAAATAAACATCGTGCTAGTTGGGACTATGATCCAGATTATTTTCAGCATGAAATGAGAGTAGAGATATAATAAATCAATGTACCAAGATATCTTGGATATCCAATAATATAAAAAAAATGTATAAGATATGAAACCATAAACACACAAATACAATAATACACAATTTTCTATTAGTGAGCGAAAATGTACAAAGACTGTAAAACTATAGAGTGAAAGACTCGCTAGAATGTTGGTAGCGTATCTCTGAGAAGAGATGTGTCTGCTACTCAGATTAGAAAGAATGTAATTATTACAATGAGGCTCCAAAGGCCTTTTTAACATAAGTAAAACCCTAACCCCAGAAGATGAAAATCCAAAAGGTTTGCGGGCCCCGATGGAGGTAGTTGATACGTCAACTTCTCAAGGGAATAAATTTTGCATACAATCTATGTTTGGGGTGCTCGATACATCATTAGAAACATATATTCGAGGACTACAACTGCTGACAGAAAATATCAAAATGGCTTTGAAAGTTCAGGACCTGAAAAACAGCCAAAAATAGTAAATTGCTAGAAAATTGTTTTGAGCCAATTGGAAAAGGTGGGTGGCCAGTGATATCCACCTAGATTAGACTCTGCAATAATCCATGAATGTATATCTCCACTTCGATACAAGCACAATCATCGATCCTCGATAGGATTTTAGCACCAGTCCACCCTCACACGTGGTAACATACTAGATATGAAGGAAAATACAGGTGGGTCCCGCATACTCCTCTCAAAAATTGGACCAAGCGGTGACTGTCGGGAGTGATACGCAGAAAGGCTGAGATGACATGTGTCCCTTTAGTGGGTGACATGTGTCACAAATTAATGGGCCTCTGGGGTGTTCAAAATGCATGAATCCAAGTGACATGTGGCATGTTACTTGTGGGTCCACGTCACCCTAGATGACATCACCGTACTACGACATCCCTGACCAATATCCTTCTAAGTCCTTCAATCTCACACTCAAGATGCATCCATGTAACCCCTAGATCGATGGCCTCCTTTACTTCGTAACTTCAGCATTCAAGGAGTTCGTGGTGTGACCTCCTCCTTGCTCCTGGAGTGTTCAATGTCAGGATGACCATGGTCTGAATCTAACGGTCAGGAAATATATCAAAAGGTCTTGATATCTATGGTTTGCATTTATTCGTAGCTCCATCATTCATATACTTTAAGATCATTCCATCGCCATCCTCCAGAATTAAGACTTCACTGAAGTGTTGGCTATAGTCTAGATCCAACGGACAGAAGGGATCCTGAAGTATTCTCAATCGATGATTCACGTCAATTTGTAACTTTCGAGTTCAAGGGTTTCCTTGCCTGGAACCACACTTCCTTCTACAGTTCTGAACTCCAAACACATCAAATCTATCGCCACATACACTTATCGTCCACGACCAATATTTATTCCATCTTGCGACACCTCCAGATGACCGAACCTCCAGATAGTCGTTGATTTGCGGACATGCATCCCTCCACCATCAATGACCCATATTAACTTCATGACTCTGGAATTTGGAAGGTATGGCGTTAAGCCACCTCTATTCTCTTGGAGTGGGACTTCACGGAAGTGCTTAGCGCTACATATTTACTAGGTTCAATCTAATGGCTGGGAGTAATTTCCACTGGATTTCCAAATCCACATCTCCCATTACTTCGTGACTTATGTGTTCAGGAAGTTTGATGATATATCATCCCGATTCTCATGGAGTGGGACTTTTCCAAAGTGCTTATATGTGGATTCAACGGTCTAGGGGCTCTCGACTACTCTCATATTGATGGCTCACGTTACTTTTTTATGACTGAATAGATCAAGGCTTAGCGGGGGTAAGTCTAACTATCTCAGATAAGGAAACCTCCAAGAGTTGTTTAACCAGGTGGGTAATTGTAACTACCAGTTTCCTTTGGCCGATTTAGAAACGGTAAGGTTGAAGCACTCTATATCTCTCAACTCCTGGAGTTTCGAAGCCAAAAGGTCTAGCTTCTTTCAGGCCTAGAAAAGGGTTCCCAGACCTTGGTCACATGGGTCCTTTGAAAATTATTGTGGGCTAAGTCTTAATCCCTTTAGCCACAAATGGGATAAGGACATGGGCATTGGTTTTCGGTCACATGGGTGAAAGATCTTAAGGAGGCATCCTCCTTCCACAAGGTTTGAACTTGGAAATTTCCCATGAAGGGGAGGGTTTTAGAGACCAACATTATTACGGGATTACACCTTACAACTCTAATTTCTCAGCTGAGTCAAGTATACACCCATTTAAAAGCATGAGTTCACAGAGATATAATTCATATATCTAACTTAAACATTCAACATTGAACTTCGTCATAAACTGTTGGTTGATCTCCTTATCTAACTAATTCTAGGTTGACCTAGGTTCATATCTAAACAGGTTTCCAACAAAACCCTCTAAAACTATCATCCATTCTCGTAAACCAGAAGGAAACATAGCTTACAGAGTGTATTGCACAGTCTCACATGAGATATTTCTATGGGTGACTACAATGCTCAGATGCTTACAGTCCAGGAAAGAGTGGGGATATCAGATTGTGGCTCATCTTCTTAAGCCTTGATCTAGTGGTTCTTTCTATTCTTCTTAAGATTCATTCTTCTATTATGTTTATGCATGCATTCTAACAAATATAACATGTAACAGATCTCATAGAATTATTCATTCATCAACTAAATACTTACAGAAAGTAATTATGCAATAAACACACCACATAACACAGGGGTTACCGTGGTTCACCCCATCTTGGGATACATCCAAAAATATCGGGCTTCTCATACTCATTTATTATGGTTCTAAAATATATGGCGTTGCGTGCACTACAAATTCATTCATACAATCAAAAAATAGACTCCACGACCTTTGTGAGGCTGACTAGATCGCACCAGGCTCCTCAGTCTGTGATCTAACCCTCAAGGTCTACCTACTTTTCTTCCCTACATCTCAACAATTTACAAAAATGGTATTCAATCCTACAATATTTTCCTTGATTGAACAGACCAAAACTTAGCAACCAAACACACAACAAAAAATCTATCCCCCAACCTAGACCTCCTGGGTACTTATTTATACAATTTTTCTAGCTCATCAGCCATTACAATCTCCTTCAAAAACCCTAACCCTAATGTAGTTAGGTTTTCATGCATGCATGTTGTGCATGCTTTCCTCGCACGTGTTTCTTTTCCTTCCATTTGTCTTTTTCAAATTATGAGTTTTATCCTCCAAAAATAGTATTTCCTCAAAATAGGTATGCGCCCAACAGGCCCCTAACACTGACATGTGGCTCATCCTGAGCCACCTATCCATTGTGTGCTCCCTGAAAAACCTATGCCAGGTTGTGGAACTTGTTTGCAAGTTCCCTTCCTCTTGCCTAGACCTGCATGACTCTTCCTGTCAGTGCCTCTACTGACTGCGTTGTGATTTCCTCCTAGATCAGTGTTGCACCCTTTGTTTGTTCCTACTCCATATTCCTTTTTCCCTCCTCCAATTGCACAATTAGTTGTGCTACTTGCTCCTAGAGTGGTTCTACTTCTTCCTGTCTCTCATGTTTTTGTCTATGCGCAGCATTCAAATCATCCTGCAACTTATTCATGTCCTGACTACCTTTCAGGCACTCTGTGATGCTCATCGTTCTTTGTCATTTCTTGAGTTCTTTCATGGCTACACTTAGCCTATCCTCCTCTTGGTCCCATTGTTGGACCTTCTCACCCTCATATAGCGTTGTCCAGAGCTGCACCACTCTATCAAACAATCTTGTTGATGTGCTGACTTATTCTTGCATTGCTTCCATATGGAGTGTAGCTTCTTGTTTCCTCTACTCTCTCGCCTCAGGAGGAGTTGTAAGAGTTAGTTTTTCTTTTAATTCCTCAATATATTTCCTATAGTGTTCAATGATTTTGGAAATAAGATTGAGTTTCTCCTCTGCACTTTTGTTCTCTTCATGTGCACTTTCAGGGATGTGATTGTACATTGTTGTCACACCCTATTCGATTTTTTCTACGCGCTCTTTTTCTTCCTTGGTTTTGAACTTGACTTGTTTGATCACCAATTCCAAGGCTTCCTTACCATCTCTTGTCTCCTACAGTTCTATTGCATCTATTTTGGCACGTGATTGTACCTTCTATGCGACAGTGAATTAGAGCCTATACAGTTCCTTGGTAGGTATTCTTGCTAATACTAGCTTTACCTACGCCAGATCCTTCATTGGAGTTTGTGATGTAGTTTCATCCATTTGCATCATATTAGTTGTTAGCCTATAATTCAGACTCTCTCGGGCAATAATATGAATTTTATCCTCCGTTCTTGGCGTAGTCCTTGTCGCCACTGCTACTTCTTCGAGGAAGGATTTGTTTCCCCTTTCAGACCTCTGCACTGACCTGATCTACTCGAGGACCCGCTTTATTCCTTCTAGGTCATCTTGTATTTTTCCTCTCTGGTTTTGGGATTATTCAAAATATTTCGTTGCACTATCCTGCACCCTTTCTACCATGAGGTCTATGTCATCCTCTATGATAGTGTATTCTAGCAGTTGTTTATGCGCTTTCACCTTCTTGTGTGATCCTCTTGTATGTATTATTGTCCTCTTAGGGGCCATGTCTCCTATGGAATATATGTCGAGGGGTTTTCTTTTGTTGTAGTGTTCCCCGCTCCTTTTTCTTTTTGTCCTGGGGCAGTGACCTTTTGTGTTGCATGTGTATTCTTCTTCAGTGCACTCCCCTTATTCTATTGCGTCGGTTTCTGACTGGGTTTCCCCACCTTTGTCGACTTTTTTGACAGTTTCTACCTTTGTACCCTTAGGAACTTCTTGAGTCAAAATTGGAATCCTCTAGTCATTGTGCCAATCCCTCATTGTCATTTATATGTCATCCTCAGTGATGTAGTATCTCAGCTATATCCATTCCTTCCTTGGATCCCTGCGCTTGGATCCACATGTTGTGCCTTCTTTCTATGAAGTTATCTATGTCCTTGTATTGTGCGACCACATGTAGAGTAATCCTCCAAGTGTTCACAATGCTTTTCTGTATATTGTTGAAGTACCTGGAAAAGCTACCTGTGTTAGCATTTCTATGCTTGGGGTTTGAATTAATCCCCAATGATGTGTACCTTGATCCACGACATCAACCTATCCGGTCACAAAAATGAGAGTACGGGGGCTCCCTCCACCCCATCAGAAAATGAGTAACCACTAGTACTGGAACTGTTCCCAAGTCCTGTGCATCTTTGCAGTCTTCTAGGAACAATTTTAATAGATACGAGGCCTAGTTGAGTGTAGTTCCATTAGCACACTGCGCTGCAGCTGCGATGACCCTGGAAGGGACTTCCTCCTTGCATCATTTCCTGATCATTTTTCAGACCATGAGATTGGTTTCCATCCTCTTTGTTGCATCATTGATCCTCTTGAGTATGATCCCGTACGAGCCCCTCTCTGTGTCGTATGTTTTCTTCATCACCTCGACCAAGTATTTCTCCTTTGTTTTTTCATCCAAGTATTGTGTTGGGTTCTCACCCATTAATGGTAGCCCTATGATGAGTGCAATAAGCTCCACGTCTATTGAGATAGATTGTTCCAACCATAATAATCCTCCATGGAGGAACACCATCAACTGATTGATGCAGCTGCTTACTTCTTTCCCCCTTCAAAAATAGGGAATTTCAAGCAGATTCAGAATTCCTTTATTGGCGAGGTTTGTTTCCCATGGTTTTGGTTGTAGGATTGGGTCTCCAAAGGGGCATGTCCCTATGATTTCCACATATACCTGTTGAGCAAAATCAGGGAATTTTCTAGCATCATCCATGTCGTGGTCTGAATATTTCAACTTCTCCATGCATCTCAGAAGTGTCGTCATGGTTTTCACTCCCTCTGGAATGCACGGTAGTATGATGGTTTTGTTGGGTTGTCTGCGTGGGGACCACACCATGGGATTTTTGTCCTTTCTTCTTGGTTTATAAATTTATATCCTATCCTCCATCTGTCTCTTTCCTGCGTTAGGGTCTATTTGGCTGGTAATGTCTTCCACCATACCCTCATGTTGTTGCACAGACTTTGCTCTGGGTGGTCTTGGCGTTGCAGCCTCTGTGTGCATGTTGGCTTCGCGATTTGCTCCTTGGGCTTCTTCAGTCCTCACAGGTTGTTTTACGATGCTTTCATTGTTTGTAGTGTGACCCTACGCACCATTGTGCGGGTCAATTTCTATAATTGTTGTTGTTGGCGGTTTTGTTTCTTCCACCACAAATGTAGGGCTTGTTGGTTCTGCCTATGGTGAAGGAATCACGTCCACATCGACGAATTCCTCGATCTAGGTGGTTTTCTATTCGAACTTCGTGGTTTCATATGGTACCCTAACACTGCTTGTAGTTTTCCTCCCTGCTTGGCTTGGTTCTTCCATCTTCGGTGGTGCCATTGTGGGTACTAATCAGTTTTTTCTAAATGGGTTCCTGTTGGTTCACATTGTGTTCTTCATCAATTCACTTCTACTCTACATGCTCTCTATCACTGCAAGTTCACGTTTTCAAAATAAGTCTTATGTTCCCCATGTTCCCCCTTTATATATAAAATTTCGTGAAACTTCTCAAAGAAGCTTCCCTGGTTGCGATTAATGCAATGATGATTTATGCATACATTCCATTTAATTTCATAAATGTCACCAATTGGCGACTTTTTGTTGTAACCATCATTTCTCATGTTTTCGCTTTTTCTGAACGTTAACCCCTTTTCCAAGCATTTCAAGTGTGTGGCGTATCTTTGTTGTAACCTTTCCTTTGTGCACAGTGTGTCGCCCGTATGTTGCGCGCAGACATTTTTCCTTTCCTCGCGCCGAGTCCACTTTCTATTACGCGTTGTATTTTCTGTCTTTTATATTTTTGTATTTCTTTCTCCTTCTTTTCCTCCTTTTTATATCTTTTTCTCATTTTCTCTATCTTAACTCCTACTATAATACACTATGTACATGTTTTCTTACTGTGATGCAACTTTTAAGTGTTAGGAGGTCGACTATCCCTGTACAGTTTCAATCGATTCCCATTGATCAGTTCTTTCACTTATGTGTCTTTCAAGTCTTTTAACTGTACAGATCCCCCATCTATGACATTCTTCACTTCATATGGCCCCATCCAATGTATTATGAATTTACCAGGATGTTGAAAAAAATTGTTTTCCTAGAGCAAGACTAGGTCTCCCTCGTTGAAACTCTTCCTGTTGATATGTCTATCATGCCAAGATTTTTCCCCTGCTTTCTATACTTCTTGATGAAATCCTGCTAGAATCATATCCTCCTCCATATCCATTAGTTGATTCAACCTCTCCTTCATTGTGCCTCTTTATGTCATGTTGGTGATTGTTGCTACGTGCAGACTAGGTACCAGGAATTCCAATGGCACCACTGCTTCTTTCCCATACACCAACCTAGATGGTTTTTGTCCTGTCATCTTCTTACATGTAGTCCTATATTCCCATAGTACTGTTGGTATCTTCAAATCCCAATCATCCATGTTGACATTGCAAATCTTTGTCAGATAATTCTCCAAGATCTTATTGAAGGATTATATTGTTCCATTTGCTTGAGGATGGTATGGTGTACTCTTCTGATGATATACTTAAAACTCCTTAGTCATAGCCTTGATATTTTTTCTGATAAAGTGAGTACCTTGGTCACTCATAAAAATCCTTAGACAGCCAAATCTAGTGATCACTTGCTCAAACAAGAAGTGTGTGGTTGTCTTTTCCCTACAGTCTTTTACTGGTGCTGCTTATTTCCATCTTGCTAAGTATTTTGTTGCAGTAATGATATATCTTGCTCCTGACCTTTTTGATGGTGGATTAATTATCCCCACGAAGTCTATTTATCATTTTTCAAATACATGCAAAGTTACTTGTGGTGTTAGGGGCATATCATCTCTTCTATTAGGTTTACCAGACATCACATCTCTGGTAATATTCCATAGCATCTCTGTGTATTTTTTGCCACCATAGTCCTGCGTGTAATACCTTCTGTGTGGTAGCTTTTCCTGCATAGTGTCATCCAGCTATTCTCTCATGAGCTTCTACCAAAATCCTAGGCCTTTCATGTTCTAGTACGCATCTTCTCAAAATGTTGTTTGCGCCCATTTTATATAAGTGTCCTACAATCAATTGATAGTCTACAACTCTGACTACCATATTTTTCCTCTGCGTAGTGTTAAACTCTTGTGGCGCAATCCTTTTACTCAAGTATTCAATAATATCAACAAAATATTCATCAGTTATATGGACTGAAAAGAACTGTGCATCAGGGAAGTTTTCTTCCAAATTGGTAGGTTATTCTCCATTCGTTACCCTTGACAGGTGATCAAGTCATGCATTCAACTTCCCTAGTTTGACTATCACTTCAAAATAAAATTTATGAAATAACAGTAGCCATCTACAGATCCTCCTCCCCCCAACACTGGCTTGTTGACTAGGTATTTGAGGGTTGAATGGTATGTGAACATATTAAAGTGTTTTCAAAATAAGTAATTTCTAAACTTCTGAAGTGCATAGACCATAGTTAGGCCTTCTCTTTTTGTAGTGTTGTAGTTTTTCTCTAATTCATACAGTTTTCTGCTTGCAAATGTTATAGGATGATCCAAATACCCTACTCTTGGTTGTGCCAGAATTGCTCCAAGTGCTATAGTCGATGCATATACATGCACATGGAATGTATTTAACCAATATGGGAATACTAGAATAGGTGTTGTGACCATTTTTTCTTTTAGAGTGTCCAAACCTTGTTGGCAGTCCTCACTCCACTAAAATTTAGTATATTTCTTTAACAGTTTCTACATTGGCACAGTGATCTACACATACCCTTTTATAAATTTTCTATAGTAGCATGTATGTCCCAATGTTTCTCTCAACTGGTGCACTAATTTTGGTGGTGGTAAATTGAAAATGATTGCAATCTTGGCAGGATCTACTAGCAAGCCTTGTTTTCACCCTATATGGCCCAATAGTATTCCAAAAGGTGTCCCAAAAATGCACTTCTTGATATTCAATCATATCTGACATTGCCTGCATCTTTCCAACATTAGCCTTAATACTTCCACATGATATTTTAATAGACTATATACAGTCCAATCATCCAGATACACTTCGAAAAATTGATGTATGAACTCCTTGAAAGAAGCTATGACTACCCTTGAAAATATAGTTGGTGCATTCTTCAACCCAAAAGGCATGGCTGTGTGTTGGTAGGATCCCCATTCTATGGAAAAATTAGTCTTGTACCTGTCTTCTCGAGATATATTTATCTGATGATAACCTAAGAATCCATCTGTAAATGAGTATGCCTCCTGGCCCCCCACATTCTCTAGTACCTCATCTGTGAAAGGGGTGGGAAAATGGTCATGTAGGCAAGCATCATTTAGTTTCCTCAGGTCTACACAAATCCTTATCCCCCCTTTTTTATTCTCTTGAAATACCATGGAGCTAATCCATTCAGATTCCTCCACTGGTTCTATGATACCAGTTTCCAACATTCTGTCAATTTCTACTTTCACTTTTTGCTTATATATTAGGTTTAGTCTATACGGTCTCTGTCGGATATATCTAGAATCAATTTTGAGATGTATTGTCATCTCTCCTAGCTCTTAGGGTATGAATTTCATCTATGTAAAAGTTTTGAGGAATAGGTCATTGTACTTGCACAGTAACTTTGTTATCCTCTCTATTGTTTGTTCATCCCATTAGTCTCCAATGTTGGCCATTTTTGGATTCTCAATTGTCCCAATGTTGACTTTCTTTACTTTGATAGGTCTCAAAAAATACTTTTTATTCCAAACATGGACCTTCTACCTCTCTTTCCCCTTCAACTTATGTAATATGAATGTTGCGTGGGTCCTCTTCATGTAGTCCTTTTTCTTCCACATGATAGCATGACAGTAGTTCCTTAACTGTCTGTATGTTCTGTTGTTGATACTATGCCATGAGTTCAACCTCTGGTCCATCAATAAATATCACCCATGTGATTTGTTTGAGTGTTGAATCTATTTTGGGGCTCTCATGTTCAAGTGAGAATGTTACTATAAAAACAATTTGCAATGTTGTCCATTCTGCAGTGTCTCTGTGCAGTTCCTGGTCTATATACCAATTTTATGGAACTCCTTCCAATGTATGGATGAAGTGATGAGGCCATTCCTCTGGTGGTTTCATCCTCCATAGTGTTCTGCATCTCTCCAAATATTCTGTTGGTGTCCCCTTTCCATCATATTCTGCATCTTATTTCTCCCCTACTCTGCGTCGAATCTAATGCACAATAGTCGCTTACATTGGTACCAATCCTTAATTGTTTCTTTGTGCACACACCACCATCTTGCAGGTCTTTCCTTGAGTGAAATGTCTAGGGATAATATCCTATGATTCTCTAATACTTCATTTTCGTACATTTTTAGGAATTCTTCTAATTCATTCACCCCATGAAAACTGCAAGGTTCTCTTATCTTTGTTCCTACCCATCTCACTGTCTGGTCTATGCTTGTGCACCTTCTTGTGGATACTTCATGTAGTATTTGATGTCAATTTTCCAACCTTGTATTTGAATCATAAGCACATGATGTGATTCTCCTCCAGCTGAGTACCCCATCTGTAGTTGGGTTGACATAATCTTGTTTGCACGTGGTGGTTCTATATAACGGGTTGAATTCCTCTAGATATAAGCAAGTGGGCTCTACAAACCTTTCTCCTTCTAATGGGTCTAATGGTGAAATGACTCTATATTATCGTGATTAAAATTTCATTTTCCTTATCTTCAAGTTAATTATGTCCTGGTTATCAAATTATCAATCCATCCCAAGAAATTTTGGACAAGGTGTCGTGCCATCCACTATTTCTATCACTTCAAAATTTTCCTTAGTGCACACTCCATCCAGATATACTATCATGCCTTTTAGCCTTCCAATTGGCAGAAATCTATGTTGGTTTGCTATCTTCAGCAGAACAGGTGAGTAGCCTAAGGTATTCTCTCCCATTCATTTCCATGTCTTCTTGGGTAACACGTTTACCTCAGAGCCTAAATTAGGTATGAGGTCCCCCATACTAAAATCTCCAATGTTGGCATTTAGTCTGAATTCTCTGGTTGTCATCCTTCTCGTATGGATTTTATTGATTGTTTTCTATTATAACTTCCTCTCTTCCTCTGTGTTACATATTTCTAACATATGTTGCAAAAATTTAACAGATGATGGATCATTCAATAGTTTAACAGATGATGGATCATTCTCTGGTTTTCATCCTTCTCGTATGGATTTGATTGATTGTTTTTTGTTATAACTTCCTCTCTTCCTCTGTGTTACATCTTTCTAACATATGTTGCAAAACTTTAACAGATGATGGATCATTCAGTAGTTTAACACAAGATTGCAGAAAAGTCTTTATGGTACTTAATTTCTCTACATATTTTGTTTCATTGGTGTGGTCTATTGATAAGGGAATCCAGTACATTGGTACGTTCTGAGTATGTTGCACAACTGATGTAGATGCAACATCTTACTTGAGGAACTCATGTCTAGCCTCCTTGAATTTTTATTTTTATTTCCCCGCATCAAACTATTTCTGTGATTCAGTATTCTTCTTCACCCATTGGTGTTGTGTTGGCTCATGTCTTACTATGTCAGGTCCTATATTAGCTCCTCTGTGCATAACTATGTTGATATTTCTTCCATCATCCTTGGGTTCTGTAGGAATCCACTAAACATTCTGGTTGTTCTGGTTCCTTTTTTCTTGAATCTTCCCCAAAAGTAGCAGGCATTCCTCTGTATCATGGTCTGTCATGCGACAGTACATACATGTCACAGGTGGGAGTGGACATTCCCTTGCATAGTGTCCTAGATGTTGGAAGTTATGACATACTATTGGAACTCTGCCTCTTCCAAATCCTCCACTACCTTTTCCTCCACCTCTGTATCCACCTCGATCCGCCTGTGATGTGTTGTATTGAGGCACCTGATTATATAGTGCGAAGTTATACTGAGGTTGTGCATTATTGTATTGTGGTTGCACATTGTTATATTGTTGTTGCATGGTGTTGTATGGAGGTGGTACCTGGTTAAACTGGGGTGTATATTTCCCTATCATCATTTCTTCCTGCGCCCTATAGGTGTCTAACGTTCTCTCTCGCATCAATTCCATTATCCTACAATCTTTGTCATCATGACCCACTAATTTGAAAAAGTGGCAATATCAACTCTTGGGTATTGTCTGATACTTATGCATCATTGGAAAATGATATGGGTCATGTCCATGTGTTTTAAAAATATTGCAGCATGGTCCTCATGTTGGCAAAGGGTTTGCTAGCTCTGTTTCCATATACTACGCAAAAGTTGGGCACTCATTCTTGTGGTGTTCTTCCGTCCTGCATGTGGTACACCTAACAAATTCTCTTTTCTCTTTGCCCCTATTCTAGTTTTGTTGAAATGTGACGTTCTTCAAATCCTCCTTTATCTCTTCTATTGTTGGATATGTCTTCTGATATTGGTTCTCTTCAACTTGTAAGGTTTCTTGTAGAGCCTCTGCCTACGTTTGAAATTTATGATGCCTCAAAGGGTATTTTAGGTGTGGTATTAGTGAATTCACAAAGAGATGTCTATGTTTCATATCTTTCATGACATAATTATATTTAACCTTCAATCAATTGAACCTATGATCAATCTCCCAAATAGAATCACCTAGTTTCTCTCTAATCTCAATCATCTCATTCATGTACTAATCTTATGAATTGGGCTTCTGAAATTAATTTATCAATAGCTTGTTGAGATCTGCAATCATCCTTGTTGTTCATGGTGGACTGTTTACAGCTAATCTCATGTACCAATCCAGTGAGGGGTATCTTAGCATGATAGATAATTTCATAAGTTTTGTATCCTCCTCGGTGATATTCTTTTCTTCCCAAATCTTCTCACAGATAAACAAGTGCTTTTCAGGATCCTCTGGTGCCTCTCCCTTGAATTCAGGTAACCTGATGGTGGGATCATTTCCTGCCATTTTGAACACCGATGAACTATGACCTTCGTGTGGTGTAGATACTTGACTACTACATATTAAACTGGATCCTCTAGTAATTTCTCCTTCATTGGGTGCACTTCTTGTTTTCTTTCTTCCACTAAAATTCGGTTGTATAAACAGTGGTTTTCTTTCTGGCGTATTAGTCGCACATGGGGTTATGGGTTCCACACTAACAATGACATAGATAGGATTTTTTCCTTTTGTTTCTAGCCTTGGACCTCTTTTCTTCCTTTCATATGTTTCACGCAATATTTCCTCAATCTTCTCCACATCTCGGAGATCCTCTACCTCTTCTTCATCACTTCCCAAGCCCTCTCTATCTACTATGGATTTCTTCTTATTATTCATATTATATTGGTAGGGTACTCCATTGTGCGTTTTCCTATTTGTTTCCATGATCTTCTTGATATGATCTTCCTCCATCATGATTGGGTCCAAGGTATCCTCTTTCTTTCCCTTATCCATCTGTTCCTCCATTTCTCTGGCTCTTGTCAATGCTTCCCCCCTTCCCCCATGAACGCAAGGAAGTTTAGTTCTTTGCTTCCATAGTCATCACACCTTTGTTATAAAGTAATATCTTGATTGAAGTATAGATCTATCTGATATACCTACCTCTGGGTCCCTTCAAGAACTCTTTCTTTTTTGCGCTATAAGTATTCACGATATCTACTGCAAATTTTGTAATAAACCCTCCAAAAATATTTTCTAGCCATAAATCTATTGTGTGCGTGAATTTGTTGTTAACTTGTCGTAATTGTGCAATATCCATAGGATTCCACTCTATTTGTCTAATTCAATTCATAGGGTGGTTTTGTTTCAACCTCAATAGCCACTACTGCAAGACATCTAGGAAATCATAGAAAAATACCTCATGGAAATCACTAAACATGTACTTGTCCAGATATTTGCGCAGTTTTAATTTAGGGCTTTTGTTATCCTTCTACGCAAACTCAAGATCCTTTTTTTTCAACCAACTTTCAATCTATATCTTCATTAGATTCCATGGTATAAACATTTCTTTTTATACCTTCATTCTCTTCGCGATTCATTCACGGATCCCACTCACTCAATCCCATGCAGTTCCAGTCGGCAACGAAACCATTTGTTGGTTGATCTCCTTCTCTAACTACTTATGGGTTGACCCAGGTTTAGATCTGAATAGGTTTCCAACAAAACCCTCTAAAACTATCGCCCCTCCTAGTAAACCATAAGGAAACACAACACATGGAGTGTACTGCGTAGTCTCACCCGAGATAGTTTTATGGGTGATTGCAATGCTCAGATGCTTGTAGTCCAGGAAAGAGTGGGGATATCAGATTGTGAATCATCTTCTTAATCCTTGATCTGGTGGTTCTTTATATTATTCTTAAGATCCATTCTTCTATTAATTTTATGCATGCATTCTAACAAATATAACATGTAACGGATCTCAGAGAATTATTCATTCATCAACTAACTACTTACATAAAGTAATTATGCAATAAACACACCACATAACACAGGTGTTACTGTGATTCACCCCCTCTTAGGCTATGTCCATGAATATCTGGCTTCTCAAGCTCATTTATTATGGTTCTGCAATATATGGTGTTGCGCGCACTACAACTTTGTTCATACAATCACAAAACATATTCCACGACCTTTGTGAGGCTAACTAGATCGCACCAGGCTCCTTAGCCTACAATCTAACCCTCAAGGTCTAGCTACTTTTCTTCCCTACAACTCAATAGCTTAAAAAAATGATATTCGATCTTGTTATAGTTTCCTTGACTGAACAGACCAAAACTTAGCAACCAAACACATGACAACAAATCTATCCCCCAACCAAGACCTCCTAGCTACTTATTTATACTAGTTTTTTGGCTCATCGTCCATTACAAAATACTACAAAAACCCCAACCCTAATGTAGTTAGGTTTTCCTGCATGCATACCTTGCATGATTTCCTCGTATGTGTTTCTTTTCCTTACATTTTTATTTTTCCAATTATGGGTTTTATCCTCCAAAAATAGCATTTCCTCAAAATAGGAATGTGCCCAACATAGAAACATAAATATATTCGATGCATATTTATAACTTAATAATTCAACACCGAAATCAGTCATAGACACACAAATATATTCAATCATTATTCCTATTTCATCACACAGAGTATAAAGATACTTATCAGAAAACTAGAGTTCGTAAAGCAACTACTGAAAGGGGTGCATGTTTCCACCCAACCATAGGCACAACCACTCCTAACGGATTTACCGTTGGCCATGACTGAGTTGGACCATGGTGCTATGAGAGTCTCTTTCTTCTTCCTCGAAAACAATCAGGGACGGAGGTTACCCTCCTCCTCCCACAAGATCCCAGCAGATGGTTTTCTCTATACCGAGCAAGGAGTTCTTCCCAAGGACTTCCACAGTCACTCGTCAACCTCATTTATCAGCTTGTAATAAAAAAACTTGCCAACAGCCTCTTATGTTCAGAACGAACTTATTCCCCATTTCTGCTTCACACCAGATCATTGTAATTGCTCTTTTTATCTTCTCGAGATATCTCTTGCAACTCTGCTCTCTTCGCAGATCACATGATCCTCTCTTTCTCCTTTTCCCGTGAATTACCTCTTTCTTTCCTTTCTCAGCAGGTTTGTGTGGGTCTGAATCCCTAGCTCATGGTCAGGTCTAGAAGTCTTACAGATGGTTACTCTGCCCCATCTCCTCATAAACTCTTGAGGATGAATCTTCCAGCTGCCACGTTGACTAGTAATTCATATATGGGTCAAAGGACTGTTCTCAGTCATTAAATCCAAAAAGGTATTGGTTTGGTGGGGGTCATCTCAACCATTTATGGTTCCCCTCACCATATATCTAATATAATTCATGGTTTATCTTGGAAAACCCCCCTTTCAGCAGTTATTCAACACTTATCCATTTTCTACTAATAACAGAAAATACATACATTGACCTTTTATACAAAGTTTCATCAAATTATATAGTCACACATATCTAGTTTGCCATAGTCTCTTGGCCAGTTATAATTATATTTACAGACTGGGGAAATAGGGGTGTCACACAAATGAAAGGATCCTCCCTTTTGAGACTTAAATATCTCTATCCTTCCTGAGCTTCATCTACTCTGAAGGACTTAGGTGTGGATGCGCGCTTTGTGCTCTTTCTCCTGAGCTTGAGACAAAGAAGAACCTATCGCACACCCCTTACGCTCGTTCACCAATATCTAGAACTTAAGAGGTTTTTAGTTGCTTCCCTCCTTGCAGAGACTTTGTGCATACATGCACTACCTCTCCTTTTTCCAGGAAATTCAAAACAATGAGAAGTGTCGATATTTATACGTAAAAAATTCCCCAAGGTTGATTGACTCACAATTCATTTTCTTTAACTTTTTCCACTGCAGGGCCTGAGCCTTTATGTGTACAAACCATATAGTTTCTTACTTGCTTAAATACACAATCAATCAAAAGATAAGGGAACACAGTCTAACCATCAAGAAACATGCACATCCCTGAAACATTCACAGGATATGCAACTTTATTTTACAATTAAAACTCAAATATATAGGGTATGAGAATAATTATCTATTTCAGTTTGTAGCCAATGAACTGACTATGGATGTGCACTTTTCCACCCAACCATAGGCTCATAGGCATTCACTCTTAGCACTCTAGCCACCCCCATGCCAAGCCATGATATCACTAGGGAAATTTTGCAGTTTCTCATGGATTCCTTCTCTGTCACGGTCTCTATGAGGTTTATCAGATGCCTCCTCAACATCAAGCTCATAGTCTCCTACTCATTGCACGCTCTTCTCTAAGTTCTCAGAGATATTTTCTCTTGTTCTCTCCAGTAACCAGAACAACTTATCAAGATTTCAGCTCCTCGTCTCAGCTGGAGAGCCTCACATCCTCTCTCTTTCGTGTGTCTTCTCTCGTCTAGCCTCACTTGTATTCTACCTCACTTTTGTCTTCCTCGGGAAGGTTATGGACCTGTATTGTTCCTTCTTTCATAAGGAAACTCGAGTTATTCTAGGTCTGCGAGACTCTGTGTTACTTCGAGATGACAGCCTCTTTTCTCCTCGGCCAGACCATGCTTCCATTCATGGGCCTGGTTGATGGTTCAACCACCAGTCCTTTTCTTATGAACTGATTTCTCCTTAGGGTCAGGATGTGGCATATCATTTCAGCAAGGAGAAATTTGGGTCATTTAACATAATGAACCCTCTCCATAATTTTCCTATTTCTTTTCTCTAGTGATATCATGGCTAGTATCGAGGCTTCACCCCCACAGTCGGTTATTGATAGTTTAAACAATAATGCCTTTACATTGTTTCCATGCTATAGGATGGTGATCATAATTAATGATTAATTACAAGATGGGGGAAACAGGGGTGTTACAATCCCCTCCCCCTTAAAAGGAACATTGTCCTCAATGTTCTTTCTCATTAATACATGTCATGTCTTTGTCCTTCAGTTGTTTTAGAAATATTGATTCTCTTTCCTGTTCAGGTCGCTTCCGGACTCTTAACCTTCGTCACCTACCTTCAATAATATTGGACAACAAACATATTAATCATAGTTTCATGAGAAAACATTTTATTGTTGCATAAAATTCAAGAAAAGTTTCATAACTTAGCACAATACTCATTTGTGCAGTTCATGGATTTGTATCCACATGGTTGTCTTATTATCTTGTCCCATTGTTTCTCCTGGACATACCCATTGTGTGAATGATTCCAATCAATAATGTATGAGAATTTTCAAAGTCTCATCTTCCTTGTTGTCACTCAACCTCTAGACCCAGGCTTAGGAATCCCCTTATCTGCTATATAGTTCTTTGGGTGATCCATCTTTCCTTTCCAAGTATTTCTCACACAAGAATATTTCTAGAGACTTCATTGAGCCTTACATACGAGGCATCCCTCTGGCAGGTGTTACCACAACACAACATGTTCTAGGGAGACCATGGCTTACCATAGGTTTCTCATGTCTCAACAGTAGCATATTTCACGTTTCCCAGCTTGACATCCTTCATCTATCCTCCCTAGAAAAATATTTTTCATCTCAACTATATCACAGGTATACAAAATTATGATAAATTATTATCAATTTCAAATTCAGAATTTTCTTGCAAATCTTTACCCACAGATTTCCACATTCCCCATTTATTTTCAGATCTATTCCGCATAGGAACCAGATTCACAAGTATGGGACTTTCCTTCCCATAACAGTTTAGCTCAACATGGAATTAGTATTCCTTATCATCTTACAACACTGCCATATCCAAGACCCTTTTTCCTTCCTACAACTTCAACATTCCTCGGCCAAACAAATTGTCAGTTTTCATGCACATTATATTTTCAAATCATGCATACTAACAGTTCAAGTCATTTTCATTTATTCAAGGGTACAAATCAAAAGAGAAATATTATTATTTATGTAAGCATACTTTCAACATACTAAATTTTCCAAATACAATTCAAATATTAAATGACTTTAATCAATGTGCCAATATTCATGGCCACATTCATACCCAATGCACCCTTGCATTGATTTTCAAGTTGCCACACTTGGTGACAAGCACTCTATTATGGTGTGTTGTAGTTTAACCAACCTCTTCACCATATGGTTGATTCCTTCTCGTTCACTCTTATAGAATGACTATGCTTCCTGCTACAGGTTGATCACGATCCCAAATTAGTGCACATGAAACTAAATGTTTCTCTTGAATGCACCCAAACATTCTCCCTTCATTAGTAACCAGGGTGCCAACACTCATGTCCACCCAATTTTCTCTTTTCTTTAACACCTATACAATGTAAGTAAAAATATTGGAAGGTCCTCCTTCCTCAATGGAAAATCCATTGTCTTCCCTTTATGCAAACCTACATTTCCTCAATGTATTTGATGCAATGTGATAACTATGAGCACCTTTATTCCCCATATCCCTAGATTGGTCATTGTACCCATGGTACTCTTTACTCCTGCATTTTATTTCAAGGATTATAACTCATCTTTGGCTGGCATGGACTTCCTCTCTCTATTGTTCATATTCTTGTTTCTTGAATCTTACCCCGCTTGGGTAGCAATAGCATCCAACAACCACTCACTCAGTAACCATAATGCCAACACTCATGGCCACCCAATTTTCTCTTTTCTTTAACACCTATACAATGTAAGTAAAAATATTGGAAGGTCCTCCTTCCTCAATGGAAAATCCATTGTCTTCCCTTTATGCAAACCTGCATTTCCTCAATGTATTTGATGCAATGTTCTAACTATGAGCACCTTTATTCCCCATCCCCCTAGATTGGTCATTGTACCCATGACACTCTTTACTCATGCATTTTCTTGCAAGGATTATAACTCATCTTTGGTTGGCATGGACTTCCTCTCTCTATTGTTCAGATTCTTCTTTCCTGAATCTTACCCCACTTTGGTAGAAATAGCATACAACAACCACTCACAATTATTTTCATATATTTAGGATAATGAAATCTTTTCATAATGGATTCTTACCAAATTCCTTCATACTTTATGCCACATAGGTATGGAAATTTTTATACATGTTCTGGTTGCTAGCACCCTCTTTGATATCACCTCATCAATGGTGGTTTATGGGGACTTTTAAAGCTCCTTCAACAATCTTTTGACAACCACCTTCTCATAGTCATCCTTTGCTTGAGGTTGTCCATAATTGGCAACTGTCTTCCTTAACAATTCCAATTTATTTATACACATGACATACATCATAAATATGTTATTCGTCATATAAAATAAAAATGCAAGTATCATAGATTTTAAATCAATAAAACAGTTTTCAGATATGTCCTAGCATATCTCTATTCACCTCATCACACTATCCGTAATGCTTCCATGAGTGCAACACAAGCAATTCTCAATTGTTTCCACAGTCATACAATTTTCATCATTATGGTGTCAAAACATTTACTTTCATCAGCATACCATCTTTCTCGTCCCAGAGAAAAACATAATATACAGCGAGAAAGGTGTTAAGGATCTTCCCTTTTCCCAACTCCATCTACACAGCCCAGGACCTTTAGTACAACTGGGTTATTTTCAAAGGCCTCACTGCCTTTGTTTAATATGGATTCAACCAAGATTATTCATTCAAAATTACTCACTTACTTATTCTCCTTTCTCCAGCTTTACTCATTTCCACAGTTCTTCTTTAAGCCTACGACTCTGTTAAACAATCCATAGTTCTTAAGGTGAGAAAAGTGTTCTTCCTTTTCTCCTTATTTTATTATGCAATCTACTTCTTATTGTGATCTTCCAGCTCTTTTCCTTGAGCAACCTCTATTAGGCTCACCCTAACTCTTGGGATATATCATCATGCTTTAATAGAAAACATGTTGTTCATAATGAGACATGACCTTGTGCACACTGCACATTACCATTCGGTTATCAGAATGGTCTACACTCATGGGTTAGTTTTCCACTCATATATTTTGTTTTAGAATGTTATCCGAGATTCTTATATAAATAGGCTTGTATCCCACTACTCAATTCTCAACAGTCATTAAGTTTGTGACTTCATTCTCTTGACAGAGTCCTCAAAAAATTCCTCCATAGGGAACTCCTTCATCATACAACTTCCTTATTGCATATCCTTCTCTATATGTGATGGCCTCAACCTTGAGTTAGCTTCGGTTGTTTACCAAATATTCCATAAGGAATATAAACATGCATCTTTGATATGCATCTAGATTATTTGTCCACACATATTCCTTGTTTTTCTAACTTACATCCATGATGCACTTAACCACATGCATAATCATAAATCATTTAATTTATGATTTTTCACAATTGTTCTCATGTAGTCCTCAAAGGCTTAATCATGTTGCCTTGTGTCATGAAAACAAAGAATCCTTGCTCATTTACTCCTTCATTTGTTTATACTAGCCTTTCCTGATGGAATGGAACACATTCCCCTCAAGCTATCATTCAAAACCAATATTTCATGACTCCTCATAATAGAGTCGGCCATGAGTCCATGGTTATTCATTCAATCTTTGCAAGTGTAATGCATGCCTTACATATCACTCATCAAGGTAGCCATATTGTGCCTTTAGTATACATATATTCTTACATCATACATGTGAGTCACTTGCACATTTAATACCATTCATACCTAGTTGGTATTAATATCAGGTTTCATATCAAGAATCTTCACAATGTATTAAATCCATGCACTCAAGCCTATACACACCTAGCCCAAACATACATCATGCAAGCTCATTTCTTGCACCCTTTCCATGTCATACATGCACATAGACATATCATACTTCCAGATCCTTCTCCCAAGGATCTTACTACCACTCTCAGGACAAGTTCCATAGAGAGACTCAACACTAAGCTTCCCTCTCATTTGGGAGCTTGCAGTCATTCACATGTTATCCACATGGCCAGTTTAACATACATAATCATAACTATGTCCCTCTTTTTGTATGAAAATAACCAACAAGAAATTATTCTTTCCACTGGTGTTACGATATGACTCAACAGCTCGGAAATATTATCTAGGAAAATCCAACAATTCCCCAAGGCAACAAGATAGCTTATCAAGCTTCTCTTTCATGCCTCAAACCATTCTTGGTCAACAGATTTCTACAAGGGAATATTTTCCTAAACTCCCTCTTATAGATATATGATTATACCAAGTTATTTTCATATGGTTATCATCCACCTCTCGATGTCAATATGACCCACGAGTCAATCCAAAGGTGTTTTGACACCTCCTTAAATCAAACCCTGCATTGGTCCTTCATTAAACCTTACAGTCCTATATTATTAAGGAATTAGACCTCAACATCATCAAATTTTCATTCTTGTTGTTATCTATTATTTTCATAAGGTCATCCTCATCTAAAATATCCATTAGTAGACCATACCTTACAACCCACCATAGGTTATAACATACCTAATTTGCATGTTCAATATTTTTCCATATGCATTCTTATGCATAGAAATTCCCTTGAGGTAACATGGACATACACTCCATTAGAATAACCATGAGATTTTTAACTTGCTCATGTCAATTCACTTCTACCTTCATGAAGGTTTATCTTAATCTATAGGGTTCATTTTTACTTTCTTATTGGATTATTCCAGCAACAATTTTTAGTCAGAAATTGACCTTACCTTTTTCCATTAATCCTCTAATCATGAGGGTTCATACACATATATTGGGTTTAATCCTTTATTAAAAAAAAAAAATTACTTCTACGGATCCTTTCAATCCATTCACATCCAAATCTTGTTATTAGTTCTCATCGACATAATTCCACTCCTGTAGGAGTGGCCATCATTTCTGAAAAGAAAATGGTAGGCTTCCTCTACCACAGACTAGCATGATTCAATGTCGTTGGGTAAAATACCAACTAAATTTTAAATATGCATCCTTATACACAAGGAACTTATGCAGATGCTTTGTGTTTGGCAGTAATATTCTCAATAGGCTCATCTTATCCTTGGTAACCCAATCTTATGTTTGTACAACAACACATATGATTGCACAGTGAAGTCAACTTCTTTATTTGGAAACATTAGCAAGATACAATGAAGATTTCCAAAACATCTATCAAAAGTAGAAGGTTTCATTCCTCTCTTCAATAGAGGTTTACTAAGCCTCTTAGGAATGGGTAAAATAGGGTGTTACCCCTTAAAGTCCTCTAATAATATATTTTTTTTATATGACTCGTGCATGAGCCCAAGAAGGGTAAGTGTTGTTTCCATGCTCTAATACCACTTTGTAACACACCCGATCCCTAAATACCCTTTATAAGGGTGGGGGATCAAAAATTTTCTCACTATAATCATCTCAAATCATCTCTCTAAGTTCTTCATCCTCCTCTACTCACTCGTAGCTCTCTAACAACTATTATTATCTCTAAATCTGACCTATGGTTTGCAAGATGTGGCCTCTCGAAGTTATCCAAGTGTTTTCAGTTAAGGACTGCATGGCAGTCAGCGTTCGACATTGAACACCCCTTTTTTCCTTAATGCACACTTACTCCTCGAAGCCTCAAAATGTCTCCATGTGACCTCGACCATTCGACGATCGGTATTCCACTTTCTACGTTTGGTGTTTGAACATTCAGCATTTGGCATCCAACATTCTACATTGAACATTGGCATTCAGCATTCAGCGTTCGACGTTCGACGTTCGACGTTGAACATACCTCTACAATACCACACCCCAAATATTTTGAACTTCCGAAGTCCTAGACTCCCAGAGTCTCGGTCGCATCACCAACCATGTTGGCCAAGCGGGAAAAAACCAGAGGCTGACACGTGGTGAGGTACAGGGGTGACATGTGTCCTCACTAGGGGGTGACACATGTCATTCTCTAATAGGAATAAGGGGTCTGTGAATCATCCATATCCCGGTGACACGTGGCACCTTAGTTGTGGGTCCACGTCATCCTGGATGATGTCAGTGATCCACACCAACCCCAGACATATAGCCTTCTAACTTCTTTCATATCTCACAGTCGAGGTCTATCCATGCAGATCCATAGATCCATGACTCCCGTTACATCGCAACTCCGGGATTCAGAGCTTACCAACTCCTCACATCATGAATCCTCCAAAGAGACAATTCTTTGGACTCTCGAATCTAGCACCACGTGTCCTCTACCTGTCAATGGTTGAGATTCACTTCGTCGTTCGTGACTTTGGGAGTTTTCACATTTTGAAGACTCTTGGCCAAGTTCCTCAGGAGTGTCGAGTCTCCAAACTACAAGATCTTATGCCATGTGGACCAAACAAGTAATTTCCAAAGATGACACATGGCAAGGCAGAGAGGACATGTGGCCCCTTCATTGGGTGACATGTGTCACGTGTTAATGGACCTATAGGGTCTGGGAAATGCCTGAATCTAGGTGACACATGGAACTTTGATCGTGGGTCCACGTCACCCTAGATGACATCACTGTGTCATGTCACTCCGGACTGATAACCTTCTAACATCCCTTTGATGTCACGGTCGATATCCCACCACGTATATCCATAGATCTACGGCTCTTGTTACTTCAGGAGTTCGGCATTCGGGAGTTTTTCTATGCAAAATACTCGTGAATATCGGAGTTGGTCAGCGTCGGAATGACCATAGTCTAAATATGATGGTCAGGGTATATCCACGTAGACCCATAGATATATGGCTCTCGTGGCTTCGGGACTTCGATCTTCATCCCTTCGGGAGTTCCTCTTCCCGTTAACAAAACGACTCAAAAATGTCAAAGTGCCACTCTCCGAACCGTGGGATCTGGCAACACATATCCCTTTCGATGGATGGTTCTGATTCACTTCATACTTCGAGACTTCGAAGGATCCATCTCCCTTACGTTGAATACTAAAATTTCATTGAACTTGCGAAGGATGAACGATTCGGGGGGGTTAATACCTATTCTCCTTCTTCAAATCCAATGGTCATGATGGACCTTGGCTCCTCTCGAATGGATCTCATCCTCTTGTCTTCGAAATGAAAGGATCGTCCTTTTTGAGACTTAAATCTCGCTATCCTTCTTGAGCTTCATCTTCTCTAAAGGACTTAGGCACGGACGCGCGCTTTGCACTCTTTCTCCTAAGCTTGAGACTTAGAAGAACCTCCCTCACACCCCTTGCACTCGTTCACCAATATATGGAACTTAATAGGTTCTCAGTCTCTGCCCGCCTTGCAGAGACTCTATGCATACATGCACTACCTCTCCTGAGCTTAATAGACTCCTTTTTCCAAGAAATTCAAAACAACGAGAAGTGTCGATATGTATACGTAAAATTGTTCCCAATTTCGGTGGACTCACAATTCATTTACTTTAACTTGAGCCACTACAGGGCCTGATCCTTTACATGTATAAACCATATAATTCCTTACTTGCTTAAATACACAATAAAGCAAAAGATAAGGGAACACATTCCAACCATCAAGCAACATGTACATCCCTAAAAAATTCATAGGATATCCAACTTTATTTTACAGCTATAGCAAAAATATACAGGGTATGAGAATACTTATCTATTTCATATTGTAGCCAACGAATTGACTGTGGGTGTGCACATTTCAACCCAACCATAGGCACAAAGGCATTAACTATTAGCACTCTGGCCACCCCCATTCCAAGCCATGATATCACTAGGGAACTTTTGCATTTTATTATGGATTCCTTCTCCATCACGGTCTCTATGAGGTTTATTAGATGCCTCCTTAGCATCAAGCTCGTAGTCTCCTGCTCAATTTGCGCTCTTTTGTAAGTTCTCAGAGATATTTTCTCTTGTTCTCTCTAGTAACCAGAATAACTTATCAAGCTTCCAGTTCCTCTTCTCAACTGGAGAGCTTCACGCCCTCTCTCTTCCATGTGTCTTCTCTCGTCTGGCTTCACCCATATTCTCCCTCGCCTTTCTCCTCCTCGAGAAGGTTATGGACTCGTCTTGTTCCTTTTGTCAAAAGTAAACTCGGGTCAGTTTGGGTCTACAGGACTCTATGGTACTTCAGGCTGACAACCTCCTGTATCCTCAGCCAGACCGTGCTTCCATTCATGGGAATGGCTGATGGTTCAACCACCAGTCCTTTTCTTATTAACTGATTTCTCCTTGGGGTCAAGATGAGGCGTATCATTTCAGCAAGGAGAAATTTGGGTCATTTGACATAATGAACCCTCTCCATAATTTTCCAATTTCTTTCCTCTAGTGACATCATGGCCAGTACTTTAAGGCTTCACCTCCACAGCCAGTTATTGGCAGTTTAAACAATAAGACATTTATATTGTTTCCATGCTATAGCATGGTGATCTTAATTAATGATTAATTACAAGCTGGTGGAAACAAGGGTATTACACCATATAATCGTAAAGGATCTATGGGGTGATTTTCGGGGGCCTCCCCTTAATAGACTAAGTTTTGGAATAGGTGGTGGAGTGCTCATATTGAAAAGATGAGAAAAAAGTAACAATTATTATTTTGGATTAACTTTTAAAATGGAAAATAGTTTTCTTAATTGATAATAATGATTTTAATTATTATCTCTCAAATCAACTTTCCCTTATTAAACTTAAAAAATAGACAAAAATAAAATAAAATATATTTAAATCTCTTTAATTTTCACATGTCAATATATTTTAAATTAAAACTGAGTCAAAGATAAAAGTGACTCACCTAATTTCACATGTCTAGGTGCTCATCCGGTTGAAGAAGAAAGAACTAATTTACGAACACGCAACCAAGTGCAAAATTAGTGGAGGAAGCAAGAACTAAAAATTATTCAAAATTGCAGTGAGCATTCTGAAAACAGAACTTCCCCTCACTGAGAGACCGAGTGCTCAAAACCATAGAGAAGTATTATGCTCCACATCACAGACAGTAACTATAGAGCTTATTCTCGTAAAAGAAGGAAAAATTGCAGAGAAGTATTATTCCCATTCAAAACCGTAGAGATATAATGTTGTAAATAAAATATCTCCTTCAAAACCGTAGAGAAGTATTATTCTCGTTCAAAACCACAAAGAAGTATTATTTCCATTTAAAATTGCATAGAAGTATCATCTTCGTTCAAAACCGCAGAGAAGTATTATTCTCGTTCAAAACTGCACATATATACAATTTGATCAAAAGAAAGTATTGATCAAACTTATCTTTATCCTAGTTTGAACTTAGGTATTTGTTTCAATCAAAACACTAAAGTATTTTTAGATTTTTATTATTCATAATCTTCATGTCCTTCAATGTCAAACCTCCTTTCATGTCAAACTTATCTCTATCCTATTTTGAACAAATTAAAGCTTTGTGAAAAATGCATCAGTCTTTTTATTTCTATCATTTTATTTGTTTAAGTTATTCATAACGTAGGGACCATGGGAATTAAATATGTGTCGAGTCATTGAAATCGGATGAGAAGATCGTTGGTAAGAAATGTTTGAGATTTCCAATAATCCAAAATCATACTTAAGTAAGCATGTGGCTTTCGTTTCTTTCTTTTGGGGATGGAAAAAGATGAATAAATAAGTATTCTTTTGGGATGGAAAGAGGTGAGGAAATAAGTACTTTCATAGTAGATGTTGGGATACTAAATTGAAGAAAATAATTTCCTTTCACTCATAGATAGATGGGTAGATAGAGGTAGTGAGAGTAGATGTTGGGATACTAAACTAAAGAAAATCACTTCCTTTCACTCACAGATAGATGGGTAGATAGAGGTAGTGAATATGACTTTGGTTCAACTTTTAAGAAGTTTGAATCAAAAGCATCTAAAATTTGGGGTAGTTTTTTTCTATCCAAATGTATTGATTTAGAGGGTCGATATTGTGAAATTGAATGTGAGGAGAAATGCTCTTTCTAATATAACAAGCTATACCTCTTATCCCTCTACGGTGGGACTTTTTGTTCCATGTCAACCACAAGACAAATCCTTCTATGTTAGGGACCTTAGACTCTTCATGCTCCCAAGTTTCAACTAGACAAATAATATCAATATCACTTAGGATCCAACTTATCATAGGACCTTTTCACCATGGAAAGTCACAACAGTTCCAAAAAAGGATCTCGAGTGTCCCAAATTCCTATTTATTATTATCCTTCTGGTCTCTATCCCTAATAATAGCTTTTCGAATTCTAATTATTGCCCATTTTCCTTCTTTCCTGGCTTCTTTTACCTTTTAAACTTCCTTCCTTAATTCAGCTTGGTCTTTGGGAATGAGATCTTCATTTATAAATATTCTTGACCCTTTTAAGCTCGAATATACTGAGTATGATATATTTATGGTCATTACAACTTACTTTGACACAAATCAACCTATATGTGTGATCAATTATTTTTCCTAACTTCTTTGTTTCTATGAGGTAAGTTGTATCAATTTGTGATTTATTATTTAATTCTTCTTTTACTATTGCTAGTGTATCCTCCTCTTGCTATTCTTTTATACCAAAAATTATGAGGTTCGAGGCTCTTTTATTATGCTCATGGTCTAGTTCAATTAGCTTATTCATTTCCTCTTTTATGGATTTGATATCCAATTTGTTTTCCAAATTACTGAGGGTCAAATTGTTGGTTAGTTTTTCTTCTAGCTCTTTAATCCTATCTCTCAAGTTGTGATTTTCTTTAGCCTCTCCTTCTTGGGTTGATTTTTTATGTTTTTCCATTTCTTGAATCCTATCCTTCATTTTCTGTAATTCACTCTTGACCCCTAAGAATCTATCCTCTATTTGATTTTGAATGGTATCTTTGAAGAGTCTAATTTTTTTTATCAAACATTGCCTCTAGCTCTATTTGGAGTTTTACGTCTCTTTCTTCACTCCTTTTTTCTAATGATTCTAACTCTATTTGGATTTTGGCATATCTCTCTTCTCTCCTTTTTTCTAATGATTCCATATAATCGTAAACAATCTCTAGGGTGATTTTAGGGATCCTCCTTCTGATAGGCTAAGTTTTTAGAATAGGTGGTGGAGTGCTCATATTGAAAAGAAGAGAAAAAAGTAACAATTATTATTTTGGATTGACTTTAAAAATGAAAAATAGTTTTCTTAATTGATAATAATGATATTAATTATTATCTCTCAAATCAACTTTTACTTATTAAACTTAAAAAAAGAGATTAAAAAATAAAATATATTTAAATATCTTTAATTTTCACACGTTAATATATTTTAAATTAAAATTGAGTCAAAGTAAAAAGTGGCTCACCTGATTTCACATGTCTAGGTGCTCGTCTGGTTGAAGAAGTCGGAATTAATTTACAAACATGCGCCCAAGTGCTTAACGAGTGGAGGAAGGGAGAACTAAAATTTATTCAAAATTATAGAGAGCATTCTGAAAACCGTAGAGAAGTTCCCCTTACCGAGAGACCAAGTGGTCAAAACCATAGAGAAGTATTATGGTCCACATCACAGAGAGTAACTGCAGATATTATTCTCATAAAAAAGGGTAAAAACCACAGAGAAGTATTATTCTCATTCAAAACCGCAGAGATGTAATGTTAGAAATAAAATATCTCCTTCAAAATAGCAGAGAAGTATTATTCTCGTTCAAAACCACATAGAAGTATTATTCCTGTTTAAAACCGTAGAGAAGTATTAACCCCGTTCAAAACCGCAGAGAAGTATTATTCCCATTCAAAACCGCACAGATATACAATTTGATCAAAACAAAGTATTGATCAAACTTATCTTTATCCTAGTTTTAAATTAGTTATTTGTTTCAATCAAAACACTAAGGTATTTGTTTCAATCAAAACACTAAAGTATTTTTTAGATTTATTATTATGCATAATATTCATGTCCTTCAATGTCAAACCTATATCTATCCTATTTTGAACAAATTCAAGCTTCGTGAAAAATTCATCAGTCTTTTTATTTCTATCATTTTATTTTTTTAAGTTATTCATAACATAGGGACCATGCGAATTAAATATGTGTAGAATCATCGAAAAGGGATGACAAGATCATTGGTAAGAAATGTTTGAGATTTCCAATAAGACAACATCGTACTTAAGCAAGCATGTGGATTTCGTTGCTTTCTTTTTGGGATGGAAAAAGTTGAAGAAACAAGTATTGTTTTGGGATGTAAAGAGGTGAAGAAATAAGTACTTTCAAAGTAGATGTTGGGATACTAAATTGAAGAAAAACGTTTCCTTTCACTCATACATAGATGGGTAGATAGAGGTAGTGAGAGTAGATGTTGGGATACTAAACTGAAGAAAATCACTTCCTTTCACTCATAGATAGATGGGTAGATAGAGGTAGTGAATATGACTTTGGTTCAACTTTTAAGAAGTTTGAATCAAAAGCATCTAAAATGTGGGGTAAAAACTTTCTATCCAAATGTATTGATTTAGAGGGTCAATCTTATGAAGTTGAATGTGAGGAGAAATGGTATTTCTAATACAAAAATTTTATCCCTCCTATCACTCTACAGTGAGACATTTTGTTCCATGCCGACAACAAGACAAATCCTTCTATGTTAGGGAACTTAGACTCTTCATTCCCCCAAGTTTCAACTAGACAAATAATATCAATATCACTTGGGATCCAACTTATCATAGGAACTTTGCACCATGGAAAGCCACGATAGTTCCAAAAAAGAATCCCTAGTGTCCCAAATTCCTATTTATTATTATCCTTCTGGTCTCTACCCCTAACAATAGCTTTTCGATTTCTAATTATTGCCCATTTTCCTTCTTTCCCAACTTCTTTTAACTTTTGAACCTCCTTCCTTAATTCAACTTGGTCTTTGGGAATGAGGTCTTCATTTATAAATATTACTAACCCTTTTAAGCTCAGATATTTACTGAGTATTCTATATTTATGGTCATTACAACTTACTTTGACATGAATCAACCTATCTTTGTGATAAATTATTTTTCCTAGCCTCTTTGCTTCTATGAGGTAAGTTGTATCAATTTGTGATTTATTATTTAATTCTTCTTTTACTATTGCTAGCGTATCCTCCTCTTGTTGTTCTTTTATACCAATAATTATGAGGTTCAAGGCTCTTTTATTATGCTCATGATCCAGTTTAATCATCTTATTCATTTCCTCTTTCACGGGTTTGATATCCAATTTGTTTTCCAGATTACTCAGGGTAAAATTGTTCGTTAGTTTTTCTTCTAGCTCTTTAATCCTATCTCTCAAGTTGTGATTTTCTTCAGCCTCTACTTCTTGCGTAGATTGTTTATGTTTTTCCATTTCTTGAATACTATCCTTCATTTTCTGTAATTCACTCTTGACCCCTAAGATTCTATCCTCTATTTGAGTTTGAATGGTATCTTTGAAGAGTCTAAATTTTTTTTCAAGCATTGCCTCTATCTCTATTTGGAGTTTTATTTCTCTTTCTTCGCTCCTTTTTTCTAATGATTCTAACTCTATTTGGATTTTGGAATCTCTCTCTTCTCTCCTTTTATCTAATGATTCCATATAAGTGTAAAGGATCTCTAGGGTGATTTTGGGGGGCCTCCCCCTGATAGGTTGAGTTTTTGGAATAGGTAGTGGAGTGCTCATATTGAAAAGAAGAGAAAAAAGTAACAATTATTATTTTGGATTGACTTTAAAAGTGGAAAATAGTTTTCTTAATTGATAATAATAATATTAATTATTATCTCTCAAATCAACTTTTACTTATTAAACTTAAAAAAATAGATAAAAAAATAAAATATATTTAAATCTCTTTAATTTTCACACGTTAATATATTTTAAATTAAAATTGAGTCAAAGTAAAAAGTGACTCACCTAATTTCACATGTCTAGGAGCTCATCTGGTTGAAGAAGCCAGAACTAATTTACGAACACGCGCCCAAGCGCTCAACGAGTGGAGGAGGAAAGAACTAAAAATTAATCAAAAATATAGAGAGTATTCTGAAAACCGTAGAGAAGTTCTCCTCGTCGAGAGACGGATTACTCAAAACCATAGATAAGTATTAAGGTTCACATCACAGAGAGTAATTGCATAGACTATTATCGTAAAAAACGTTAAAAACCACAGAGAATTATTATTCTCGTTCAAAACCGCAGAGATATAATGTTAGAAATAAAATATCTCCTTCAAAACTGCAGAGAAGTATTATTCCCGTTCAAAACCGTAGAGAACTATTATTCTCGTTTAAAACCAGAGATAAGTATTATCCCTGTTCAAAACCACAGAAAATTACTATTCTCGTTCAAAACCGCGCAGATATACAATTTGATCAAAAGAAAGTATTGATCAAACTTATATTTATCCTAGTTATAACTTAGGTATTTGTTTCAATCAAAACACTGAAGTATTTTTTAGATTTATTATTATGCATAATCTTCCTGCCCTTCAATGTCAAACCTCCTTTCAGGTCAAACTTATATCTATCCTATTTTGAACAAATTAACGCTTCGTGAAAAATGCATCAGTCTTTTTATTTCTAGCATTTTTTTTTAAGTTATTCATAATGTAGGGACCATGCAAATTAAATATGTGTAGAATAATTGGAAGGGGATGAGAATATCATTGGTAAGAAATGTTTGATATTTCTAATAAACCAAAATCGTATTGACGCAGACCCCCTCTTCTCCCCTCGGGGCTGCGCGACCTCCTGGTCTAGGATGTTTAAAACACTGAGCCAAATCGACTATTCGGGCCTTCAATAGTCCCTGAATGGTCAATGCACAGGTCCCTTTACTGTTACCCGTAGGTCAAACTACCCATGACTCCGCTCTCCGACGCTCTAGGTAACGCCAAATTCACGAGTACTAGCCCCGCGCTAGTCTCTTCCTCCTAAGTGACCACAAGCTATGACCATGGACCAGTCCCTCTGTGATTACAGGGTTCATAGATATCACGATCTCTGACTTTAGTTATTTCCAGAGTGCTCTCCTCCAAATTTCTGGATTTTTGCCGCGTTTCTCCTTGGATTTTGACAGCCCAACTATGTTTCGGGTTTTGCGACTTCGCGAAACTCCTATTCACCTCATGCACAAACCTTCGGAATTCCGACTTTCATATTTCCTAATCCATTGCCACGTATCCCCTTTGCAGCTGACAGTTGAGATTACTTCGCGGCTCTACTCTTACAACACCTCCAAAATTCCTGAACCACGAAGTGTCGAAATGTTGTATAGCCAACCTCTGCATAATTCTCCCAGATCTGACGGTCTGAAACATTCTCGCCTCCCTCCAGAACGGATCTGGTTCGTGGATTTTTGGAAACCTTAAAGGATTCTTGCCTTTGAAGATTTTTTTCCACTCTCCCTCCTTAGCTTATCTTTCCTCGAATTTCTTTGTCCCTCCGAACACTTTCTTCGACACTTAGTCGAATTTTCATCCTATACACGCCTTGCGACAGGTTCTCCTCCACAACTCAATTTCTTTTTGGACGATTGTGCACACCCTGTGACTGTTCTCCAACCACTTCTTTGCGACTAAATTCATGCTAATCCTTTATAGCTTACGATTCTGAGACTCTGTCACGCACTCCTTGTGGACAAACTTCCTTCAATATTTACCACTGAAGGATGACCTTGCACTCCTTGCAACAGTTCTTTTACGCTCGATTGTTCCTCCTGAACAATATGACTCAGAGCGCAATTCCTCCTATACGCCAAATTCAAATATCCCATCTGAACCTCTGAGTCAAAATAGACTTGGTCCTGCACTCCTTGCGGACACCTATGCACTCTTTACATACATAATTTTCATGCTACCTCTTCTGATCTTCAAGTCAAAACAAACTCGGTCATGCACACTATGCAGACATTATGCACACCTTGAACTTGCTCATAGAAGAGAAACAATTGAAACTTATTAAATATTCACATAGACTCATACATTCAACCATGTAAATGCATTCATAAACCACAAGAACAATAAATAACATAGAATTTCGAATAAGCAAAAATTCTACCATTCATTCATCTAGATAAACACAAAAACACCATACATTTGGGTCAATGTTCCTCTGTTATATGCATTCAATAGTCATATACATGGTTGCATACATTGTTATTCAACACTCTACAACATATACAATAGATTCAATAGCTCCTCAGTTATCATCTATCAGCAACCTTCTCTCGGCAACACTACAAAGCTTCATACCAAAGGGCTCTTTGAATCTTTCCCTCCAAATATTCTAGGCTATCCTATCAAAATAAAATATTTCAACTACTTAATATTTATTACAATAAATATTCGAGTCAGACAGATAAGAGAGATATCTCTAGATCTATACTGCAATTTTTAACATTAAAGAAAAATGTATCCCTCATCAATCTTATGCGATGGCTCAACCTCCAAACATTAAAGATGTTCATAAATCAAAATATTTTCCAGATATTACATTAATATTCCAACTTTGGAATTCAAAATACACACTAGTGTGCCCAGTTGTCCTCCACGCGTGCTTTGTTGGCAATGCTACTGCATCATACTCCTAGCTAAAAAACAAAATCATGGACTCGTGTCCATGAGCTCCTACAACGACTTTCCATGCTTATGGGTATCTTCTTCGCTTACCCAACTGGAATCCTCTATTGGGTGTCCTTTCCACTTTACTAAATACTCAAAATACATCTTCCTTCGGATCTTCTTTCCAATCCGTCGATCCACAATCTTCTCCATCTACGGCTTCTCTACTACAGGCATCTGCTTTTCCCACTAGATCTCCTTCTAATATTTTGATCCTCTGGTTCCATCTTCTCTGTAAGGATACATGTCTACAATTTTGAATATGGGTGATATACCCGCATCCTCTGACAGTTCTATTTCATAAGCATTCTCACCAAATCTTCTCAATATTTTTCATGGTCCTATCTTCTTCAGCTTCAGCTTGTTGTATGTTCTTATCAGAAACCGCTCCTTCCTTAAATGTGCTAGAACTTTATCTCCAACCTCAAATTGAAGTTGCCTCCTATGTTGATCAATTCTGTGCTTATACTCATTTCTTCTCTTCTGCAACTGTTGTTTAATCTGATCATGGAGCTTCTGCATTTCTGCAGCAAAGTCTTCAGCTCCAGTGCTCCTAAATTCTTTTTTCTCCAGGTCTCTTAACTCCGACTCTCCCCTTGGATTCATTCCATACATTATTTGAAATGGAACCTTTTTGTTACTTCTATTCACTAAGTCATTATATGAAAACTCTGTTTGTGCTAGAATCTGATCCCACTGGCTATGATGTTCAGTGACCAAACTCCTCAGCAAATATCCTAAACTTTGATTAACCACTTCAGTCTGTCCATTGTTTTTAGGGTGATATGCAAAACTAAAGGATAGTTCTATCCCTATCTTCTTCCACAACATTCTCCAAAAATGACCAACAACTTTGGTGTCCCTGTCTGAAACAATACTCGTGGGAAATCCATGGAGTTTCACAACCTCTTTGAAAAACAAATTTGCAACGTGTGTTGCATCACTGGTCTTCTGGCATGGGATAAAGTGTGTCATCTTCGAAAATTTGTCAACTACCACAAATATGGAATCACTTCCTCTTTGTGTTCTTGGCAATCCCAAAACGAAATCCATTCTTATTGCATCCCAAGGCCTCTCTGGAATAGGAAATGGTTGATACAACCCAGTGTTTTGTCTCTTCCCCTTTGCATACTGACAAATCTTACATATGTTCACAAACCTCTTTAATTATGCCCTCATACCTGGACAATAATACGAACTGTTCAGTTGTGCAAACGTTTTGTCATGGCCGAAATGTCCGGCTAGACCTCCACTATGTTTCTCCTTCAGCAAGTTTCCCTCATCGAGCATTTTGGTATGCACAGCTGGAAGCCTTTGAACAACAATCCATATTGAATCAAATATTCATCCCATTGTCTTATGTCTCTGAGCACAGGATTTGTGCATGCTTCATATGCTCCTCTAAAATCTGGATCATCACGATACATTTCCTTAAGGTGTTCAAACCCCAAGGTTTTCAATTGAAATTCCTATAGAATCAAACTTCTCCTGCTCAATGCATCAACAACCTTGTTAGCATTACCAGAAATATGTTTAGTAAAAAAAGTAAAATTTTGCATAAATTCTATCCACTTAGTGTGTCTCTGGTTTAATTTCTCCTTTCTGGTTATGAATTGCAAAGCTTGATTATCTCTATACAAAACAAACTCCTTTGGTACAAGATAGTGCCTCCATTTCTTCAAAGCTTGAATTATGGCATAAAACTCTCTATCGTATGTGGAGTACTTCTTCTTAGTATAGTTCATCTTCTCGCCGAAATATGCAACAAGTCTATTATCTTGGCTCAATACCGCTCCAATTTCAACTCCACTCGCGTCACATATCGCTTGAAATGTCTTCCTAAAATACGGTAAAACCATAATCGATTGTTTTGTTATCTTCTCCTTCAATATATTGAAGCTCTTCTTAGCCTCTTTTGTCCATTTTAAAGACTTGTGTCTTTTCTTCACTGTATCCATCATTTGAGCACTAATCCCACATAATTTTTTATGAACTTCCGATAGAAACTTGCTAATCCATGGAAGCTTCTCACGTCGAAGATATTCCTTGGTGACAACCATTATCTGATTCCTTCCACCTTTTCAGGATCCATCTTCAATTCATTTGAATAAATAACAAAACCCATATATATGAGTTATGTCTTCATGAAAGAGGACCTTTTCAAATTAATCAACAGCTTCTCTTGTTGCAACCTTCTCATCACCAATGTCAAATGTCTTAAATGTTCTTCTTTAGTCTTGCTAAAGACCAATATATCATCCAGATATACAACCACAAACTTTCCAATGAAATATTTTAACACTTCATTCATCAGTCTCATAAAGTTACTTGGGGCATTTTTTAAACCAAACGGCATAACAAGCCATTCATATAATCCCTCATTTGTTTTGAAAGTTATTTTCCACTCATCACCTTCTCTCATCCTTATTTGGCGATATCCACTTTTCAAATCTATCTTTCGCTCCACTTAAACAATCCATCAAGTCATCCATCCTTGGCAATAGAAATATGTACCTAATGGTGATCTTGTTTATGGCCCTTGAGTCTGTACACAATCTCCACCCTCCATCCTTCTTCGGACTAAATACAGTTAGAACTTCACACAGACTCAAGCTTTCTCTAACCAATCCTCTGTCTAACAGATCTTGAACCTGTCTTTTCACCTCCTCATTCTCTTGAGGTGTCAGCCTATATGCGTCTTTGTTCGACAGGCTTGCTCCTGGTATTAAATCAATGTGATGGTCGATACTTCTGATAGATGGAAATGATCTTGGCAACTCATCCACTACTATGTCAGCAAAATTCTCTAACAGTTCCTGAATTTCCTCAAGCAGATCGTCCACAAAAGTACTTGTAAGGATAACTCTTGGCTTCCTTACTACATCAAACTGCATCTCTTGTTCCTTCTTAACTTCATTTAGAAGTTCCTTCCCACTCATGAGAAGTATGTTCATGCTAGCTTCATCCTTCACTTTACTCTCTTCAATTGGAAGCATTATGTGTGTCCTACCATTCTTCTCCAAGGTGTAGGTATTTCTTCTCCCATCATGGATGACATTCCTGTCATATTGCCATGGTCTTCCAAACAAAACATGGCATACGTCCATGCAAATCACATCACAGAGAATCTCATCTCTATATCCACCTATTTTAAATTCAACAAGGCATTGTTTAGTTACCATTACCTGGTGACCTTTCTGCAACCATGAGACTTTGTACGATGTTGGATGTCCATTCATCTCGAGCTCCAATTTCTCCACCATCTCGGTGGATACTAAGTTTCCAGTTCTCCCACTATCAATTATTACCTTGCAAACTCTATCCTTAGTCTTGCAATTTGTTCTGAACAAACTGTTCCTCTGCACTGGCTTTTCAATATTTGTATCTTGCTTCAAAAGAACCTTTTTGATCATCAAGGATTTCCCATCTTCTGCACCTTCTGCCTAAACATTTCTCTTTTGCGCTTATGAAATGTGAGATTTGCCTCCTTCTTTCTTTCTCTCGGGGCATTCCCAAGACATGTGCCCTATTTTTCCATAGGCATAACATCTTACTTCTCCTCCTCTACCTCTTCTTCTTCCTCGAGGAAAAGAATTCCTACCACCGGACTATCTCCCTCGGGAACTTCCTCCTCTTTCAGACCGACTATGTGGTTTTTCGGTCTTACCCTTGGACTTATGTGCCTTTTCATGGGAGATTCCTTTGCCTCTATTTGGGCTTTGTCCTCTGCCTCGTTGACTATGTTTTCTAGCCAAATTCTCCTCTGCTTTCAACGTGATCTGATAAGCGTCTTCCACGGTTCTAACTATCATAATACTGATTTCGTTCTGGATTTCATATCTCAGGTCATTGATGTACCTGGAAACTTTTTCCTCGTCTCTCTCTTTCTATCCATCCCTTATGTTTAGTCTTTAGAACTCCTTCGTGTATTCCTTCACAGTAATTCCCTTCTTCTCATGTTCTGCAATTGTAATGACCTCCTCGTTACGACAACAACTCTAAGAACAGGTGAAAAAAAAAAAATTGTTTAAGGTGTGTGCACGCGTGTAGAAGTAACAAACACACTTGACTCTACGTCACCACTCGACAACCAACAAGACGCAACCACGATGTTCAGCACAAGAAGACTGAAGGCACACAATGAGTAACTGCAACAATATACGACCATAGGCATAAGGTGCACAACACAAACATTAAGACATACTAGGGGTGCACAGTAAGAACACAGAGGGACGAATCCATGGTGCTAGGGTTAATATTTCTGCACAGGAAAGCAGGGCGTTTAGTCTTATGTCTTCTCGAAAGAAGATTAGACAGGCTCCTGGCCGACTGCTCAGTCAGAAACTAGTAACCCGACCTAGAACGAGACACAAGCAAGACGAACACAATCAGACGACCCCAACATATCACAGTGACAACAAGCAATAAACGCCCCTAGACATAAGGCGTACAACTAGAAGCTGTAAGCAGAAAACGACACCAGGTGTTAAGTACAGTGCAGTCACAGATGGAAGAATCCAACAGTAGAGTTTACTATTTCTGCATAGAAAAGCAGGGCTTTTAGTCTTATGTCTTCTCGAAAGAAGATTAGACAGTCTCCTGGCCGACTTCTCAGGAAGAAACTAATAAATCTTTTAGGGAGTCGCAGTAGTGGAACTGTGCCTTTAAACAACTCGAGACTACTGATACGGCTCAGAGTGTGTCGCAAGAGTGGAAACTGTGCCTTTAAACAGCCCGAGACTCTTGATACGGCACTGGATTCTTTACACCGAAATATCACACACACAGACATATATACTAAGGTTACCTGGGGATTCTACCTCCCACCTGACCAATAGTCCCGACACACGGAAGGTTTATCAACCAAGCCCAACTTTATCTACAAGGAAAAACACCCTCAATACAGTCTCAGAAATTCTATTGCACTTAACCAAGGTTATTATACCGTAAAAGTTTATTGATAACGATAAAAGTTACAATAACACGGTCATGAAATATTAAACACCTTATATTCGTATCACAATCCGAGCCACGATTTACAATTACAAACCCTCTTATATGCTACAACCATAAGATTTACAATGACCTAACTAGATAGAAACATTCAAATAAACAGGAGGATCTCACAATTTGACATCATATAAGATCATAAATTCTTTAATAAAGCAATAATAACTACGCCATTCCTTCTTGTAAGTTATCTACCCAACTACCTTCTATATTATGTGGCGACAATACCCTTACACTAAGGTCAATATACAAGGATAACCTCATAATTTTAACCAACGTCTTAATTAAAATAAAAATGAGACATCATGGTTAAAATTGTCTATGGTAAAAATCCCCATAATTAAAAATGTCACATATAAAGATATCGACTTTTAGAAGGACAATATAAAATAGAGATACATCCTTTTTAAAATGACAAAGCTTAAAGACAATCATCATTGTCAACATATAAAGGTACCTTCACATTATAATTTAAGTCAATTAAAAAATAACAGTGTGACATCCCGAACTTAAGCCGTCCATGTATAAAGATGACCATAATTTAAAAGTCATATTTAAAGGAATCCATTTAAAAGACAATAAATAAATAGCGATGTATTTTCCATGACAAATTTTAAAAGAAAAACTTATTGTCATATATACAACAACATCATGGCTATAAATAACATCAGGTTTGAAATATCAATATGACATCACGATTAAAAAGACAATATGTAACCAAACAATATTTAAATCGATCGTATTTAAAAATAACAAAATTTAGAAAGGACCCAAATTAACAAAAATTAAAAATGCCAAAGTTTAAAAATAGCCACATTAAAATGACAATATATAATTTCACCTCATAATTATATATTAATGGTGACACTAACATTTATTAATTAAAAGCAATAATATTACCCTTACATTGTTTAAATTTCCACCACGCTACCAATACATTTTAATACATGATACATTACAGTAGCTTTGCATTCACCTAAAATGTCAACCATATAGGTTTATCAATAATCCTTGCATTCTCATTTCTAGTTTAATTACGTAACCCTACCATTAACATTGTGATCAAGCATT
>ML793086.1:101890-118840 GCA_009831015.1 Picea engelmannii
TAAATATCATGGTAAATAAAAAAACTCAAATAGCACACTCCCTGACTCAATCCGGAGTCCAAGGGTTCCGTCGATGCCTCTGCATCCTCCAGGTCAAAAACCCTGCACACTCAAATAAACTGAGTCAATAGCACCTGTCTACATCATGCCGTCTATCAGAACGCACCATAATCAAGCATAAATGTATTACTATCAGAAAAGTCCAGATCACTTGCGAGCAAGTGTCCTCAAAGAATAAGTTTTTTAAGTGCGCCTGAGCGGGATGTTACAGCAATCTCCTAAATATGTTTATCTTGTAATCTTTGGGTATGAACTTAGCCTTTAGTTTGGCTACCATCCTATCCCAACTCTTAATCTTTTCTTTTCCCTTGCTTCTCCTGTCAGTCTATAGTTCATCCCACCACAACGCTACATGTCCTTTTAACCTGGTGACAACATGTTTCACCTTCTTGTCCTCATCGACATATTCATAGTCAAAATACTTGTCCATTGCTCATATCCAATCAAGCAATTCTTCAATGTCTAAATTACCTTCATACATTGGGATGGCGATCTTCTCTCTAGCTCCCAACTTGACAAATGCCTTTAGTAAGCATTCTTCCGCAGCAATCTCGGCTACAACTTCTTCAAATTCCACTTCTTCATTCTCTGCATCACTGACATATCCAACATCATGTGCTCTTCTTTGTGTTGTCTCCATGGCATCCATCCTTTCTCTGAGTTCTCTCATCTCCCTTTCCATAGCTCTATTTGCTACGGGCGGCTCTGCACGTCTTCTAGGTAAAATTGTGCATATGTATCTAATACCACTCGATAATATCAGTCTACTTCTTTGTCTCCTTTTCTATAGAAATCAATTATGTGATCACTCTGATACCACCTAACACAGACCCCCCCTTCTCCCCTCGGGGCTGCGTGACCTCCCGGTCTAGGATCTTTAAATCATTGAACCAAATTGGCTCTTCAGGCCTTCAATAGTCCCCAAATTCTCATTGCACATGTCCCTTTACTATTACCCGCAAGGTCAAACTACCCATGACTCCGCTCTCTAGTGCTTTGGATAACACCAAATTCATGAGTACTAGCCCCGCGCTAGTCTCTTCCTCCTAAGTGACCACGAGCTATGACCATGGACCAGTCCCTCCGCAATTTCGGGCTTCAGAGATATCGTGATCTCTGACTTCAGTTCTTTTTGAAGTGCTCTCCTCCAAATTTTCGTATTTTTGTCGCGTGTCTCCTTGGATTTTGACAACCCAACTATGTTTTGGGTTTCACGACTTCACGAAACTCTTGTTCACCTCACGCACAAACCTCCAGACTTACGACTTTCGGATTTCCTAATCCACTGCCATGTGTCCCCTTTACAATCGACAGTTGAGATTACTTCACTATTTCATGTCTCTACTCTTACAACACCTCCAAACTTCACAAACCACGAACTGTCGAAACGCTTTACGACCAACCTCCATGTAATTCTCTCATATCTTATGATCTGGAACAATCTCGCCTTCCTCCGGAACAGATCTGGTTCGTGGATTTTGGGAAACCTTAAAGGATTCTTCCCTTGGAATAGTTCTTGTCACTCTCCCTCCTGATCTTGTCTTTCCTCGACTTTCTTTGTCCCTCTGAACGCTTTCTTCGAAACTTAGTCAAATTTTTAGCCTGTGCACGCATTGCGACAGGTTCTCCTCCACAACTCGATTTCTTTGTGGACGATTGTGCACACCCTATGACTGTTCTCTAACCACTTCTCTGCGACTAAATTCATGTTACTCTTTCATAGCTTACGAGTCTGAGACTCTGTCATGCACTCCTTGCGAAAAAACTTCCTTCAATATTGACCACTGAAGGATGACCTTGCACTCCTTGCAATAGTTCTTTTATACTCGATTTTTCCTCCTGAACAATATGACTCCGAGTGCAATTCCTCGTACACGCCAACTTCAACTATCCCAGCTGAACCTCTAAATCAAAACAGACTCGTTCTCCCACTCCTTGCAGACACCTATGCACTCTTTGCATACATAAGTTTCACGCTACCTCTTCTGAGATTCAAGTCAAAACAGACTCGGTCATGCACAACTTCCGGACACTATGCACACCTTGCACTTGCTCATAGAAGAGAAACAATTGAAACTTATTCAATCTTCATAGAGACTCATACATTCAACGATGTAAATGCATTCATAAACCACAAGAACAATAAATAACAAATAATTTCGAATAAGAAGAAAGTCTACCATTCATTCATCTAGATAGAAACAACAACACCATACATTTGGGTCAATGCTCCTTTCTTATATTCATTCAACATTCATATACATGGGTTCATACATTGTTCTTCAGCACTCTACAACATCTACAATAGTTTCAACAACTCCTCAACTATCATCTCTCAGCAACCTTCTCTCGGAAACACTACAAAGCTTCATACCAGAGGACTCTTCGAATCTTTCCCTCCAAACACTTTAGGCTATCCTATCGAAATAAAAGCTTTCAACCACTTAATATTTATTACAATAAATATTCGAGTCGAACAGATAAGAGTGAGAGCTCCAAATCTATACTGCAATCTTTAAAATTAAATAAAAATATGTTCCCTCATTGATCTTATGCGATGGCTCAGCCTCCAAACATTAAATATGTTCATAAATCAAAATCTTTTCCAGATATTACATTAATATGCCAACTTTGGAATTCAAAATACACGCTAGTGCACCCAGCTTTCATCCACATTCACTTTGCTAGCAATGCTCCTACATCACGTACTTAAGCAAGCATGTGGATTTCGTTGCTTTCTTTTTGGGATGGAAAAAGGTGAAGAAATAAGTATTCTTTTGGGATGGAAAGAGGTGAAGAAATAAGTACTTTCAGAGTAGATGTTCTGACACTAAATTGAAAAAAATTGTTTCCTTTAACTCATAGATAGATGGGTAGATAAAGGTAGTGAGAGAAGATGTTGGGATACTAAACTAAATAAAATCACTTCCTTTCACTCACAGATAGATGGGTATATAGAGGCAGTGAATATGACTTTGGTTCAACTTTTAAGAAGTTTGAATCAAAAGCATCTAAAATTTGGGGTACAAATTTTCTATCCAAATGTATTGATTTAGAGGGTCGATCTTATGAAGTTGAATGTGAGGAGAAATGTTCTTTCTAATATAACAATCTATACCTCATATCCCTCTATGGTGGGACTTTTTGTTCCATGTGGACCACAAGACAAATCCTTCTATTTTAGGGCCCTTAGACTCTTCATGCTCCCAAGTTTAAACTAGACAAATAATATCAATATCACTCGGGATCCAACTTATCATAGGACCTTTGTGCCATGGAAAGCCAAGATAGATCCAAAAAAGGATCCCGAGTGTCCCAAATTCCTATTTAATATTATCCTTCTAGTCTCTATCCCTAAGAATAGATTTTCGATTTCTAATTATTGCCCATTTTCCTTCATTCCTGGCTTTTTTTACCTTTTGAACTTCCTTCCTTAATTCATCTTGGTCTTCGGGAATGAGGTCTTCATTTATAAATATTCCCGAGCCTTTTAAGCTCAGATATTTATTGAGTGTACTATATTTATGGTCATTACAACTTACTTTGACACGAATCAACCTATATTTGTGATCAATTATTTTTCCTAGCCTCTTTGCTTCTATGAGGTAAGTTGTATCAATTTGTGATTTATTATTTAATTCTTCTTTTACTATTGTTAGTGTATCCTCCACTTGTTGTTCTTTTATATCAAAAATTAAGAGGTTCAAGGCTCTTTTATTACACTCATGGTCCAGTTCAATTAGCTTATTCATTTCCTCTTTCATGGGTTTGATATCCAATTTGTTTTCCATATTACTCAAGGTCAAATAGTTGGTTAGTTTTTCTTCTAGCTCTTTAATCCTATCTCTCAAGTTGTGATTTTATTCAACCTGTCCTTCTTGGGTTGATTGTTTATTTTTTCCATTTCTTGAATCCTATCCTTCATTGTATGTAATTCACTCTTGACCCCTAAGAATCTATCCTCTATTTGAGTTTGAATGGTATCTTTGAAGAGTCTAATTTTTTTATCAAGCATTTCCTCTAGCTCTATTTGGAGTTTTACGTCTCTTTATTCACTCCTTTTTTCTAATGATTCTAACTCTATTTTGATTTTGGTGTCTCTCTCTTCTCTCTTCTTTTATAATGATTCCATATAATCGTAAAGGATCTCTAAGGTGATTTTGGGGGGCCTCCCCCTGATAGGATGAGTTTTTGGAATAGGTGGTGGAGTGCTCATATTGAAAAGAAGAGAAACAAATAACAATTATTATTTTGGATTGACTTTAAAAATGGAAAATAGTTTTCTTAATTGATAATAATGATATTAATTATTATCTCTCAAATAAACTTTTACTTATTAAACTTAAAAAAATAGATGAAAAATATAATATATTTAAATCTCTTTAATTTTCACACGTTAATATATTTTAAATTAAAATTGAGTCAAAGTAAAAAGTGACGCGCCTGATTTCACATGTCTAGGTGCTCATCCAGATGAAGAATCCATAACTAATTTACAAGCATGCACCCAAGTGATCAACGGGTGGAGGAAGCAAGAACTAAAAATTATCCAAAATTACAGAGGGCATTCCGAAAACCGGAGAGAATTTCCCCTCACCAAGAGACCGAGTGCTCAAAACCATAGAGAAGTATTATGGTCGACATCAAAGAGAGTAACTACAGATATTATTCTCGTAAAAAAAGGTAAAAACCACGGAGAAGTATTATTCTCGTTCAAAACCACAAAGATGTAATGTTAGAAATAAAATATCTCCTTCAAAACCGTAGAGAAGTATTATTCCTATTCAAAACCATAGAGAAGTATTATTCCCGTTTAAAACTGCAAAGAAGTATTATTCTCGTTCAAAACCGCAGAGAAGTATTATTCCCGTTCAAAACCGCAGAGAAGTATTATCCCCATTCAAAACCACAAAGAAGTATTATTCTCGTTCAAAACCACAGAAATATTATTCTCGTTCAAAACCACACAGATATACAATTTGATCAAAATAAAATATTTATCAAACTTATCTTTATCCTAGTTTAAACTTAGGTATTTGTTTCCATCAAAACACTAAAGTATTTTTATATTGGTTATTATGCATAATCTTCATGTCCTTCAATGTCAAACCTCCTTTCATGTCAAACTTATCTCTATCATATTTTGAAAAAATTAAAGCTGCGTGAAAAATGCATCAATCTTTTTATTTCTATCATTTTATTTTTTTAAGTTATTCATAACGTAGGGACCATGCGAATTAAATATGTGTAGAATCATTGAAAGGGGATGAGAAGATTGTTGGTAAGAAATGTTTGAGATTTCCAATAAGCCAAAATCGTACTTAAGCAAGCACGTGGCTTTTGTTGCTTTCTTTTTGGGATGGAAAAAGGTGAAGAAATAAGTATTCTTTTGGGATGGAAAGAGGTGAATAAATAAGTACTTTCAGAGTAGATGTTGGGATACTAAATTGAAGAAAATTGTTTCTTTTCACTTATAAATAGATGGATAGATAGAGGTAGTGAGAGTAGATGTTGGGATACTAAATTTAAGAAAATCACTTCCTTTCACTCACAGATAGATGGGTAGATAGAGGTAGTGAATATGACTTTTAAAAAGTTTGAATCAAAAGTATCTAAAATTTGGGGTAAAAAATTTGTTTACATGCAACATTCTTATAATAGCGTTGCCCACACTTCCATGAGTAAGTCTTATTTTAAACTTTGTTTTGGATATTTATTATCACCATCATTTGATATTATATATGGACAATCTTAAGTAGGAGCAACAACCTCAAATAACACACACATGATAAGGAAAATACACTTATAAGTTCCAAAGAAGTCTTAGAAGAAATACTAGACATTGTAAACACAGTATTCAGAAGACCTTCCAAGTAGGAGCCAGAGTTTCATTTAGCCTTAATAAGAAAATGTTATAGGGGACGGGGCAGGAAATGAAGGTCTTAAGATGAACCTTTCAAAATATTGGAGCAAGCATGCAACAATGCTTATAGACTTAGTCTTATATCTTATATGTGCATTTACTTAGTAGTAAATGTAGAGAGTTTGAAACTATATGAGTCATCCATGTTTGATGAGGATGAAGAACGATAAGGCTTACCTTGCATTGAATATTCAGTACCAAATGCACATGCATACTTACCAAAAGACACAATTATATAAAATAAGAATAGCATGACTAGAAGTGGTCATCAAGAACTTTGGCAGGTGGGATTGAAAAGTGAACTATCAGCCAAGGCCAAATGGTACTCTAATAAGAAAGTTGAGGAATTCTTTCATCTCCTTAAAAAATAAAGACTTTTGGAGAGAAAAAGCATCCCAAAATGGGGAGGAATGATCCAAAATGAATCTACATAAGTACCACATGAATCTAGTATTGCTCTATATGAAGGAGATTAGAATTTGGGACATATTGGAGATGGTTGTGTCAAAATTTGGGTCATCATCTTTTGATGCATGTTTTGGGGCCCTAAACAACATTTTTTATCCTTGTGAAGGATGGGGGTGCCATCAACTTGATTCATATAAGATGGAAATTGTTCTTCTTGTTGAGATCTTTCAAATGTCCTATCATCCACCTAAAACATAGTTCATATGTGAAATTTATTGCATTCACAAGGTAGTAGTCCAAATATTTCCTACATGTCCATGTGGCAACCATGTTAGCTCACCATAATTCGATTATGAGGATTTTGTAACATGTGGGAATCCACTAAGGCTTCTAGAATCATCATGGTGGTTCTAGGAGGGCTTCAAAATCCTAAACCTAACCCTAATTATTTATCAAAAACCAAGCAAAAAAATGAGAAAATGATTCACTTTCACTAGCCACCAACTATTCCATAGTATGAGCAAGAGTGTAAAGGAGATACTAATAGAGAAGAGATACATAACCATATTGAGAGGATGGTAGAAGACCATGTCAGCTCATAATTTATACAACTTTGTAATCTGTATTATAATCTTCACAATATAAGAAGATGGAAAGCACAACCATTCATTGAATACTAGTTTTTTCAAATGGTTTTTTAGGGTAAATATGTGTGTTGAGGAGTGTGGGGCTTTGCTATTGTAGTTTATTCCATATGTTGCAGTAATTAAAGAATCCAACGAGTGTGTTTTTATTTCTGTTAAAACAATAAAAATAAAAAATAAAAGATAGTTCCATATCGCATAGACTTATTGTAGTCATTTTAAATTTAAATTTGTTTTGAGGAATAATCCATTAGAATATCCAAGATAATTTACTAATCAATATTACACTTGCATTATTATTTCAATACTTATCTTTTTAAACATAAATTATTACTTATACCTTTTCATTTCATTAATTTAAACCTGAGTATCTCCATTAATTAAAAAAAAAAAAACTAAAAGTTAAATTTCTACAATATTTACCCTTAAGATAATAATTAAATAAAAGTTAAATTCCTACACTATTTTCCCTAAAAATAATAATTAAATAAATTGTTGGTAATAATAATTAAGTCTTTATAATAACTTTTTAGTAAAAACGTACATCATTTGTCATTCTACTAATTCCTTAAAATAATAATTATATAAATTGTGTGTAATAATAATTAAGTCTTTAGAATAAGTTATTAGTAAAAACATACATCATTTGTCATTTTACTAATTCCTTATCCTTTTTTTCAAAAAGAAAATTTCTCAATTATATTAGGTATAAAAAAATTTACATCAACTGGTTCACTTGGGATATAATAAATGACTATTGTCCATGAAAATATTTCAAATATTACATGAGATTTATGATCAGAGTTCCAAAAATTCAATGATGTGTGAGTGCAAACAAAATTCTAAGTCATTATAGATTGGTTGTACATTCTACATCCGATGATTGGAGAATAGAAACAACAAGGAACCAAAAAAAACATAGTCAAAAAGTTGTAACAGTACTAGAACAGATGGATGTGTTCTCTGGGACCTTCCGTGCCATTTTGCCAGTTGTAGAAAGTGATGTTGCCTTCAGGTTCTAGATATGATTGCTTGGATAAAGTGTTTGCCTCCTTGTTGTGTACCCTGTATATATGTTGAAAGCTTAATTCCTGAAATTATTTGATTAATTCCAACACTTTGATCTTCCAGCCCTCAATAGCACATGCTTGTAATCTGCCTTTTTTTTTTGTCAATCTATGACCACCTTTGAATCCCCTAGGATCTGTAGTTTATGACAAGAAAGGTGGTGTGCTAGAGTCAATGTTTCCCAGACTCTCATAAGTTCATCTTTGGTATTAGTTCCCTCCCCACAATTCATCAACCATCTAATAACAGTGGACTCATGTGTTTTTAGGATACCCTCGAGTCCACATTTTTGCCATCAGCCCGAGCTGCACCATCAAAACAAGCTAGTGTGTATCTCGTCTGGTGAGAGAAAGAACAAGTACGGGCTTGTAAAGGTTTATGTATACCAAACTTCATTTTGAGGGCATTCATAGTTTTTATGGTTACCAAAATAGCAAAGGGAGAAATATTCTCAAAAATCACAGAGTTTCTCTCCAACCAGATATACCAACAGGTAAGGGTTAGGAGGTATGATATATTTTCTTTCTCCTTTGTCCAGGATTTAAAACAATCCATCAATGTTGAACCTATCCATGCATCCTTAAAACTCAAGAGAGTGTTTAATCATTTCCAGATTGATTTTATGAAGATGCAATTAATGAAAAGATGGTTTATGTCTTCGACAAAGCTCTTGCATAATGGACACTAACTAGGGCCTTCCCAGCCCTTTTTCTGGAGTGTATCCCATGTATGAATCTTTCCCTCAGTTCCCAGCCAGGTGAATAATTTTATCTTAAGTTGGATGTCCCATTTCCATAAGCCATGCCTCCATCCATCAATACCCAATAAATCCTGAGTGGAGATAAGAGCCAAGTAAACATTTTTTGCAGAGAAGTACCATGAATGGTCACCTCCCGTCCACATTAAAGTTTCATTGCCATCATATATGAAGACTCCTGCATTGTTGAGAGCCATGAAGTAACATTCCCATTCAACAGCCAGCGAACTCGAAAGGCCAAGGTCTCCATACTGTACCAACTGGTCAAGTGTCTGACTTTTACAACAAGGTTCCTCGCCTATGAGAGAACTGATATTTTTTTGTCTTAACAAAGAGACAAGTTCTGGGGAGAGAAAGGATATGTCCTCCAAACCCAGGATCTTGTCTCTATCAATATCCATAAGATTTCCCAAACCAGGAATCCATCCAAGTCACTGCGTGATCAAGTGAGTGGATTTTAAGAGGCCCCCCTAAATCTTTAAGACTGAGGTCAAAATGAAAGTAAGCGATCTGAGCCAGTTTATAATCGTGGTAGATGGAAAACATTTATCTTTTATAACATCATGTCAAATGCCTACACCCATTATAACCCTCCAGAGAGTATTTGATGTTAAGGATTTATTGAAGTGAAAGATATTGCAGAACCCCCAATCTCCATAGATTTTTGGTTTAGCCAAAGTATCCCATCTGCAAAGATGTAAATGAGATGAGTCCTCATTTCCTCTCCAGAGGAAATTAAACATAATAATCTTGATCTTGTTTAAAATAGATCACAGGATGGTTGCCAACGACATCCAGTAAACAGTCAGACTTTCAAGAGTCGATTTAACCAAAATAAAGCGTCACCCAATGATAACCATCTATTACACCAAAGATCTATTTTTTTCTCCATCTTGGACAGCAGCCAGTTCTAGTCAACACTTTTTTGTAGCCCAGTAGTTAAGTAAAAACCCAGATATCTAAACCCTATGGACAGCATTGAAAAATTATATGGAAGAACAGTCCAATACGGTGCCAAGTCTACCTCCAATAATCATGCATGTAGTACAATTGATTTATGTACATTTACCCTTAAACCTGATGCTTTACAGAAAAATTTGATGATTCCATTGATTTCTATCCATTCATTAATAGAAGTGTTTTTCATGATTAAGATGTCATCCACAAATACAATATGAAGGATCTTAACCATTCTAGAAACTCTTATGCTTGAGCTCTTCCTTGTCGCTTTGCTTTCTTTAAGTAGTAAGTTAAGACCTTCCAATACCAGAATAAATAGCAAAGGGGATAAAGGGAATCCCTGACGTAATCTGTGATCGCTCCTAAAGAAATTTGTATCTTCCCCATTTACTAAAACAACAAAGGAAGATGAAGAGACGCAGCTCATTATCCAGTTGGTGAAATGTACCCCAAATCCAATTTGTAATAAGATCATTCTTAGTAGATCCCAATCAATACAATCATACACTTTTTGTAGATCCAGCTTCAGAATAATTGACTTATATTTCTTCTTTTTAATGTTGTGAAGGCATTCATGAGCAATGCCAATGGCGTCCTATATTTTTCGTCCCTTCAGAAAGTCGATTTTTTCAGCTGAGAGGGATTTGGATAGGATCGATCTGATACTATTTGCTATGATCTTAGAAATTAACTTGTATACAAGATTGCAAACAAAAATGGGCCTGAAGTCATTGAAATTTGTCGGCTTCTTCGACTTCGGGATGAGGGATATAAAAGTTGAATTGAGGTCGCCTGCTATCTTCCCCTTCATCCTAGATTCCTCAACCATTTCTAATAGGTCAACACCCACTAGATCAAAAAATAAAGTGAAGAACTCCACAATCCAGCCATCGGGCCCAAGACTCTTATCTTTCTTAAACATGAATAATACCTCCCTCAATTCTTCTAAGTTAACAGGTCGAGATAGGGAGCTTTCTTCTGCAACATTTACCATACGGGAAAAGATCCCAGCTAATCTGCATTGTTCAACTATTGTTTGTAGATCCTATGCCTTGAAGAAATTACTGAAATATTTCATAGCCTCATCTTTTATATTCTCCTGACCATTATGACAATGACCAATGGAATATACGATCTCCCATACGTGATTGTGGTTTCTTCTATAACAGGAGTATTGATGGAAGAACTTTGTGTTCTAGTCACCTCCTTGAATCCATATAGCCCTGCTGCATTGCCTCCACAACTCTTCCTTTGCTCTAAGTAAAATGTTTTGTTCATGTTCCATATTACTTAAATTCTGCTCTATATCCCTAGTTAAATAACCATTGGCCCGATGCATGAGATATTCATTAATATCTGATTCCAAATGCTCCAACCTCGAAAGGTTTTTTTTATTCTTTTCCTTGATCCAAAGCTTAGTGTGTTTCTTTAGATCCTTTAGTTTCCAAATGTCTATGCTTCCCTCCTCCTTCAAAAAGGTACAATGGGTCTGTCCAGATCTTGTGTATCAGGGAAATTAAGTCCTTTTCCTAAAGCCACTGAGAATTTAGTTTGAACGGATAAGGTTTGTAAGTCGGTTCGATCTCTAGTTGTAATAGGATCAGATCATGATCAGAAACAAAGGGGTATTCCACCCAGGAACGGTATAAACCCACTCTAGATAGGAGCTCTTCAGAAACATAAAATCTATTCAGTCGTTTGGCAATAGAGCTAGTCCCTTTGTGCCCATTCCTCCATGTGGAAACAATTATGTCCGGTTGGACATCAATTAACTGATTGGTCTAAAAAAGTGCTTTGAAAAATTCTGACAGAGGACCCGCCTGTGCCAATCCACCCCAAATTTCGCTAGGTGAGACTGTGAAATTCAAATCTCCCGCAATGATCATTTTTTTGTGTGAGAGAATGCCACTGTCCGCCACAAGGTTCCAGAATGTATTTCTCTCCACGCAAGGGCCATAGGTGTTTAATAAAATAAGTTTCTCCTTGCTAGCAATGCAGATTCCTATGAGACTCTCCAGGGGCGAGGAAGGGATGGTAACCTCCGTCGGGAAGAGGAAAGCCCCGAAGTCTCTTGTGGTAGCCTCCGGTGAAGAGTCATATATATTATCTTGTAACTCCATGTTCTTTGTATCATCCATTGAACCCCATCCTTTACAGTCATGTCGTAGGTGACCGATGCAATGGAAAATGCTGCACCTAAAAGGAATTCCTAGATAATCAAGTCTTTGTAGAGTTTTACAACCCCACCAATTGATCTCTAAGACTTCTGTAAGCCCACTGTGAATGTCGATTTCGACCAAGACCCGCACCTCATTTCTGACCATAGAGTTAAGGTTATGACTATCCACAGATATAAATGAGCCAAGAGAGTTTATGATCGCCATGAGTGCAGCTTCATTCCAAAGGTGGATGGGTAAGTCCGATAGAAGCACCCACAAGTGGTGCAACTAAAAGTACTCGGAAGTTGGGTTGAAAGCAACACACCATCGTTTAATCATGAGGTTGTTACCCCCCATAACCCACCTGGGTTCTAATAGAATGGACAAGTCTTCCAGGGACTTGTAGACGAAACCTAACCATCCTTTGGTTAGGTATAAGATTTCCAGCACATAACCTAAAAGGGGAACCCACTGATTATAAACCCAAATAATCATGTAAAGTGACATTGTTGAGGTAACGATAGGATACCCTACCAACAAGACTGCATAATGCCAATCTAGTGGCCTGTTCGAGCCCCACATATGACCCCAAAACCATCTTTTTGTGTGCTTTAACCAATTTCCACGGTCGCCGACAAATACCGGGGAGTCCCGCAACATAGGAATCCTTCTTTTGTGATGATGGGGGAACCTTCTCTCTGTGAAAACTATCCTCACAATGTGCTATGGGAACCTTTGTGTTTTGACGCGCACAGTTTGTTAGACTAGGAAGAATATCAGAGTGAGTGGGAGGTAAACAAGGGTTAACATTAGAAGGTGGTGGCTGATGGGATGTCAAATCCCCCTGTGTAGACTTTAAGGAAAGGGTACCAGTCCCCAAGGTGTCTTCACAGTCAAAAAGACCAACCTAATGCCAAATAACCTCGTCTGTAACCTTCATAAGTGTGTCGACGTCTTGCGAGATGTCATCTCGGCCCAGCATGACTATGGTGATCCTCCACCTGGGCTCCACCGAAAGTTTTGTGGTAGGGGAATCAGTCTAAATGTCAATCAACGAAGAGTTTAGTGGAGGATGATCAGCCTAGGAACCAGGGCCTATTAAAAGTAATTTAATGGTTAGACAGACGACAGGCTCCAAGTAAGGGAGGGTAAGTGCGGGAACAGTCCCTAAAATAGTAACATTAAGTTCTAAACTTGTGAGGTGGAGATAATCAAACGACTGCAAGGTAAACATGGAACGAAAAAAAACTAAACTTAACCGGAAAAAACACAAAAAAACTGATCTAGTTTATAACCAAACCCGTCTAAAACATCACGGTTACTACAAATCGGACAAGTAGGAACCAGGCTTCGGCTCCCTGAAGTGTCCGCCATTATTGTTGTTTTTTGAAAAAATTCTCCTACCAAATTACAAACGCGAGTTCAATTAACGAAAAGAGTCAAGAACCTTGGTGCATGCTGGTGTGGCAAAGATGAAAAAGTAAGCGACAAATGAACCGAATACGATTCTCATAGCGTGATTTCAGGGTGGTAGGCAATTTTGATATGAGCTAGCGATACTCTATAGTACCCCAACTTTACTCACACTAATTCCTTATCCTTATTCGTTCGTAGTAATGCCATAATAATGAAAATAAAACCAATAATCTTCTACATAAAGTAATATTGTTTCACTCCACTTCATACACGTATATACTATATTTAATTTAGTACATACATCTTATTCTGTATGATCTATTTTCTAAGACTTAAAAAAGGGATTTCTTCTTTTTCCAAAATATCTCTTTATTTCATAAAGGTAATTAAGATGGCCTTGTATTCAAATTGGTAAATGAATGTTAAAGTATTATTATACTTTTGAAAAATTGTTAGTATTTGGTATTAACTTTAAATACATTTGTGAACAATGAATAAGTGAATTATGTGGAAAAATAAAATTGTTAGTATGATTATAATTTATTAATTTATATTATTAATATAATAAAATATGTTGTAATTAAAAAAAAATGGAAGTAAATTGTGTAGAAATTTTTGAAAGTTTCAAAAAATTTCACACTTCTTTTTACTTTTAGAAAGTTTTAATTACATTATATTTAATTTTAGAGTTTTATATACTAATTTAATGTTTGAATTAAATATAATTTTAAAAATTAAATTATTATAATTATTATTATAAATATATTGGTTTTTTTTCAAGTTTTTAATTAAAATAAAAATATATTGAACATATTTTATTTAAAAATTGTTAATAATATTAAATTATAAAAAAAAATGTTTTTAGAAAATTATTTAATATCATCTTCATGTATTATTGATTTATTGTAACCTTTTACTATTAAAATAAATGGTTTTTAAACTATAGTTGGTTGGATTTATGAAAGCAAAAGATTGTTCTTGTTTCTACTAAGAATAAATCTTTCCAATAACATATTCATATTATGTATAACACATTGACACAAAATACCTTCACTTATAATATTTTAAATTTCATAATGTAGCACAATGTTTATGTTCATTAAAAATAAAAAATAAAATGCTTGTCACTTATATTAATCACACACTTAATACATTTTTTTCAATTTACTTATTATATTATATAGCTATCTCTCCACATACTCAATTTTGAAATATATATCAAAAAGTTTACTCATGATTAATTATTTGAATTAACAAATTAAAATTTATTTTAAAAAAGAAAAATATTAAAATATTTATTAAGATTAATTGTTTAAATTTTACTAATTATTAAATTTTAAATATTAATTATGTATGATCTATTTTCTAAGAAAGAGGGAATTATTTTCCCAACATATCTCTTTATTTAATAGGGGTAATTAACATGAACTCGTATTCAAATTGGTAAATGAAAGTTAAAACATGATGATGATGATGATGATGATTAACATCCACTAAGACTTAATTAGTCTATCGGACCTTAAGAGGGTAAGTGATTACTTGTGATTCTTTAGAATTTTGTTTTTGTGCTCGAAAAGCATTAAGAGAATCTTTTCAAGATCACCATACTTTTGTTGAGTTAGGAAGGTTGGTAGTGTGATCAATATTTTGAAAATGAGATCTAATATGGGTATAGGCTGGACAATCTAAGAGAAAGTGATTTTCATCTTCAACCTTCTTAGTGTCACAAAGGTGACACACTCTTGTTGGAAGATTGGTTGTTGTCATTGATTTCAACCCTAGTCATGGGTTTTGGACTGCAAGATTGATAAAGGTATTTGGACATGAAGGACAATGCACATGCATATACAACACCCATGAATGGATAGTATACATCATGTTGTTTCCGGTGGTATGTGGCACATCACATGGATCCTCATGGTTGAGGAGAAATGAATTTTTGAAGATGACAAAGTGAATTGAAGAAGGAAGTACATGTAGGCCTTGAAGATAATTAAATAAAATAATTACAAAATAAGAAAGTGTCAGGTCGGCACTAATGTTAAAAGGAAGTGACATAAATGGTATAAAAAAACATCATTATACATTCATTTGATACAAGTTGAATTTCAGAGGAAATAAGAAGTAAAGAAGGCCGGATTTCAAGGGAGGATGAAGTCTTTTGGTGATGTGTTCTAAGGTATGTTATTTTCAGGTCATCTTACCATTTTTCTATAACTTTTTTTCTAGAATGATTCAGATGGTTAAATCGCTATGGTATTGAGAAGACATATCAAGGTACCTCTGGTAAAAATTCCAGCTCTTGATTCGCTATAATTATGGAGATACACTATGTGGAAGATAGGGTTTGTGACCAATCCTGAAGCTAGTCAATAAACAGGGGTTTTGGGTAAAATAGTCATAACTTCTTCATAGAGAATCCAAATGATGTGGGACAAATTTCATTGGAAAGAGTATGGATTGTAGTTTCTTGTATGCGAGTTTCAGAATCGGATGTTAAATATTGAGCACGGGGAATTCTGTACAAGTTCGGTCTCTTGAATAGACCATAATTGAATAAAGTCTACCATTCTTTCTATAACTTTTTTTTGGGGAGGATTCAATGAGTGAAACTTGGAGGAGTTTCAGAGAATACATTGAGTAATATTATCTATAGGATCATAGTACTCCAAGAATTGAAGAATTGCATAAATTGAAGAAGCCTCAGGAAGCATTATCAGGTTCTATGTGATGATTGGTTGATGGTGATGATTTAATGTAAAGTTTTATTATCTCTCATATATTATTGTGTGGAAGGAAGGGGAAAGGATGGAGATTTCAACTCTCTCTTTATATTTGAGGATTGTATCTTCCTCTTGGAGGTTTATCCCTCCCTTTACATTTGGAAGCTGTAGCTACCTTTGGAAGTCATTACTTCCCTTAAACAAAAACTATTGATTATTTCTCATATATTCTACATGGTGTATTGTGGTGTATTGGTGTAACTCTTATACTATTGTTCATTGCTCATTGGATATAATTGAATGGTTTAAGTATAAGTTGAAAATGGTTTTTAAATTGTACTTGATATTGATTCACCCCCCTCTCAGTATCAACAATTGGTATCAGAGTGTGTTACCTTCAGTACAGTTTAACCACTGGAAGGAAGATCCTAAGAAGAAATGGAAGACAAAATTCCAAATGGGATTCCACCATTTGATGGAAGCAATTTTGAATACTGGAGTAATAGAATGGAAACTTACTTGAAATATCTTGGTGTAGATGTTTGGTTCTCAGTTGCTTCAGGATACAATGCTTTGAAGAAACCAAAGACTGCAACTCAGAAGGAAGCAAAAAGGAATAGCAAACTGGCAATAGATAACATCCTGGATGGATTGATAGATTCAGTGAAATCCAAGCTGGGATCATGTGCATCAACAAAAGAGCTTTGGGACAAGATATAAGATCTTTATGCAAGGGAAGAAGCAGAAGAAGAAGAAGAAGAAGTTGAAGAAGATTACAACATCTCAAATTTCAAAGAAGAAAATAGAGATCAATTCTTTTGCTTTAATTGTG
>ML793086.1:140011-180160 GCA_009831015.1 Picea engelmannii
GATCCATCTTCATCATGTATCAATGACAACTCATTGATCCATCTTCATCTATGCATTCTCATCAAGGACAATACATATTATATTACATCAATCATCAATCAATCAATCCGTTGACATCAATCAATCACTTGACATCAATCAATGACATCAATCAATCAAACCATTGGCATCAATGACAACATGATCCAACAATAATGAGTACATCGTCCACAGAAAAAAGATGGATGATCTTAATTAATCTGGAGATCTTGACTCTCATCAGCTTCATGTAGGCTTGTCCTTTCTTTAGTAGTAAACTAAGTCCTTCCATCACTAGAATAAACAACAGAGGAGATAAAGGATGACATTTTCTTAAACCTCTACCACTTTGAAAGAAACGAGTAGTCCCCTCGTTTATCAAGACTTCATATGAAGCAATGATCACACAACTCATTATCCAATTGGTGTTCAAAAGGCCAAACCCTATTTGAAGTAAGGTCAACCTTAAAAAATCCCAATTAATACAATCATAAGCCTTCTTTAGATCTAGCTTCAATATCAAGGACTTTAATTTTTTCAACTTATTGTTGTGTATACATTCTTATGCAGTTCCAATTGCATCTAGAATCTGTCTTCTCTTTAAAAACCCCAATTTCTCTCCAGAAAGAGTCCAAGAGAGAATAGATTTAATCATATTTTCAATGAGCTTTGCAATAATTTTATAACACATATTACACAGGAATATAGGTCTAAAGTCGCCAAACGAAGTAAGCTTGTTGACTTTTGGAATTAAAGCAACGAAAGTTGACTTTAAGGATCTAATCACTTCACCTCTTCACCTGGAATCCTCAATCGCCTCCAGAAGATCATCCCCTACCAAGTCGAAAAAGGAGATGAAGAATTTGATCGTCCATCCATCAGGCCCCAGGCTCTTGTCCTTGGAGAAACCTTTTAGGACATCACATAATTCCTCTTTGGTATAGGGTTTTTCAAGTACTTGATTATCCTCCTCTTCAAATAAGCAAGGAAAGAGCCTAACTGTGTAGACTTGATCAATAATAGATTTTGAACCGTTTCCTCAAAGAAACTTTTGAAATGTATGGATGCTTATTTTTTAAATGCCTCTTGTCCAGAATGGACCATGCCGTTCTCATCTTGGATCTCCCAAATATTTTTACTGTTCCTTTTATGACTGGCGAATTGATGGAAAATTTTAGTATTTTGTTCTCCACTTTTAATCCAGATCGCTCTGCTTCATTGTCTCCAAAGTTCCTCTTATACCTAGATAAGATTATTACGATCTTCCTCTAGATAATTTATATGAATATCTACATCTGACCTCAGCAGACCCCAAGTTTTCTCCTAATAGTAGACCTAAAGGTCCTCCTCGATCTTATCTAATTTTATGTGTTTCTGAATTCTTTGCTCTTTTTCCCACAATTTTACTCGAATTTTTAACTATTTCAACTTCCATACTAATCTTCAATGAGCCATAGATTCATGCAAGAAACGTTAGTCATTCCAAACCTCTTAAACTATAAGAGTAAAATTATCTTCTCTCAGCCACGCCAGGTTTAACTTTAAGGGATATGTTGTAGTATGATATTTGGTTTCTAGTTGTAGGAGAATATGAGAATGGTATGATAAGTAAGGGTAGGCAACCCAAGACCTATGTCTATCGGCAGTGGAAAGGAGGTCCTCAGACAAAAAAACCTGATCCAATCTTTTATAAATTCCTTGACATTCGGATCTACCATTATGTCACGTGGGTACAACTTTATCAGGTAAGATGTTGACAAGCCGATTTTCCTGAAAAAATCCTTTAAAATAGCCCACCAACAGATCCAAATTTGATGTGTCACCCCAAATCTTTCCAGCGGTGACTATAAATTTTAAATCCCCTGCTACAATCATATTTGTTTAGGCTAACATTCCCCTGCTATCCACCTTGTCCCAAAAAACATTTCACTCTGAACATGGACCATAAACACTCAAAAGGGAAAGCGACCTTTTATCCTCTAAACAAGTACATGTCATAAAAATACCACAAAAAAAATTAAAAAGAAGCAAGATCAAAGTTGGTAGGGTCCAAAGTCACCAGAAGTCCCCCAGACTTGCCAACAAAGCTAACATCAAAAGACAACCAGGCAGGTCGAAAAGTGTTCATGAAGAATCTGGCTTTCTTCTCATCTACCAAAGTTTCTTGAAGGAAAATAATATCAGGTTCAGTTCTAGAAATTAATCTACAAAGGGAAGCATATTTCACTGTCCCTCCCACCCCCCTGATGTTTAAGGAGAGAAGAATCATGAATTTTCCCTGGCTAGGGCTTTCATGCCTCTAAGCGCCTCAATATCAGAAATGTTGGAAATTTGCAGAGCAGAAGTGGTAGAGAAAGTTCTTTCTTTCCTATGAGCACTCCTGGTTTTTATAGGGGATATCTCAAAACCCCGAACCCCTCGACTAGGTGAATACCTTTCCTGTTTCCTCCCCAATCCTTTCCACCAACCCAACTTCAAAAATAGGCTCCTCTCTTCTAAAGACATTCCTCCCTTGGTAAGTAGGAATTGGAATAGGACTTGTGGTCTCTCTATAAGAAGGAACCAAGGTGTCGAGTACCACTCCTAAAGAACAATATCCATACTCAGGCTCCCTTAATCTGGGAGTTAAACAGCTTTCTCCCGCAGGCTCCATGGAAGTTCCCCCTTCTCCCCATGGCTCTATTATTTATAACGTAGGGACCATGAGAATTTAATCTGTGTAGAATCATTGAAAGGGATGAGAAGATTGTTGCTAAGAAATGTTTGAGATTTCCAATAAGCCAAAATCGTACTTAAGCAAGCATGTGGCTTTCGTCGCTCTCTTTTTGGGATGGAAAAAGATGAAGAAATAATTATTCTTTTGGGATGGAAAGAGGTGAAGAAATAAGTACTCTTAGAGTAGACGATGGGATACTAAAGTGAAGAAAATCATTTCTTTTCACTCATAGATAGATGGGTAGATAGAGGTAGTGAGAGTAGATGTTGGGATACTAAATTGAATAAAATGGCTTCCTTTCACTTACAGATAAATGGGTATATAGAGGTAGTGAATATGACTTTGGTTCAAATTTTAATAAGTTTAAATCAAAATCATCTAAAATTCGAGGTACAAATTTTGTTTACATATTGTTGATGATTACAGCTGCGTGAGACATCCTCCAAGACACAAACCTGAGAGAGAGCCCCTGAGATGGGTGTGTGGTTCCTATATGAGACAGAACTTGAACGTTTTTGTGGCCTCCTCCTTACAAAGAGTTGAGAAGAACTCCAAATGATTCTCCTATGTAATGCAATGAGAAAGAAGATCTGTTGAGTTAGACGTGCATGTGGTTGAGCACAGGTGAATGTGTGAAATCCCATGAGATGGGTGCATCATTCTGAGACAGAGATGAAATGATGTATTCTCCTCCTCTAATTAGAGATTTGATATGATTAAATCTAGAAGAATCTATTGTGTAATGCATTGGGAAAGAAGATCTATTGAGTTGGACGTGCCTGTGGATGAGCACGGATGAACGTGATCCTAGTGGTTGAGCACTAGTGATTGTGGTTCTTCTATGAGATGCAGTGAGATAGAGATGTGGACATCCCTGTGGATGTGCCCCTAGTGGTTGAGCACTATTGGGTGTATAAGATCCCTTGATATATTGTTCAAGATTCAGACTTACCTGTAACCCTAATTGTTATTTAAAGCGTACATGTCGGCCCCACCTTAATGTAAAAGATAATTAATATGGTAATTATTAATTATATTATAAGTTATTGAGGTCAGACCCATTGTGCCAATAGACATTTATGTTGACATGTTTAGTCTAATATAAGTAAAGGTAAATTCCCCATTGAGGAATCATATCACAAGTGTGAGTTTGGAAATTTCAGCAAACACTTGTTCTTGGGAAAAGTGTGCACCTCTCTTGGGCGCTAGGTTTCTAAGGTTTGTGAGCACCCTTTTGTGTGCTAGGTGTTTATGGTGGTGAAGGTATTTCTCTTGAATAATATAGCAAAGGATTGGTTGGGTTTTCTTCCGTTTTGTAGAAGGGTTTCCCAAGATACTTCTTGTGTACTTGTGCATGGTGTTTCTTCTTATGATCTTGGTTGTTGCAAAAAATGGTTCATTGTTTAAGTAAAATGATAAAATGGAACAAAACTCATGCTTAATCCTTTCTTATTCAAAAATAAACATGGTATCATAGCATAGGTCTTGAAGAACCCTTGCATAAGCACTTAAAAGCTAAGTCGTCCTTCTTCTGCAAATCTGTACGACCTCTAGGGTTTCTGCAGAATCTGTACGACCCTCTCTTGTTTATCCTTTTTAGCACCTTACACATGGAAGTTGGGGATGAAACTTGGACAAAAGTGTACAGCCTCCCTCAGTGCACCTACAGAGACCTTCAAAGTGAAATTTCGAGGCTTCTGAATTTTTGGCGCTAGGGTTCCAGAATTTTCTGCAAAATCTTGATTTTAGGGTTTCTGCAACTCCTTGAAGAAATGTTTTATATCAAAAAAGTATTTGTGTGACACTCTCAAAGTTTGTTTTTGGAATTCATAATCCCAACAAAACCTAAAAGTTCTAGTGTATCCTTTCCATTAGGTTCTCTAAGTCCAGTTGGCAAGAATTTGTGAAGAAATATGAAAATATGAAGAACAAAACCTTAGTGGAAGATAGGCTTGATGGTTCAAGCAACTTCAGCTCCTAGAATTCAAGGCTTCAGGTCACCCTTGAAGAAGATGAACTTTTGAGTTTGATACAAAAGACTTTACTTGAAATAGCTACCGATGAAGAGAAGGAAATAAGAAGGGAAGAGTATGTCAAGGCAAGAAAAATACGCATCTACTTAGTAAGAGATCATCTCTTACCTCGTATTTCTAACCTAAAGACAACTTATGAAATGTATGAAGCACTGAAAGATATGTTTGAAAGTGACAACACCCTCAAATCCCTCATCTTAAAGGGCAACTTCAAAGTACTCAAATGACAAAAGGTGATACAGTGGCTACCTTCTTTATGAAAATATCAGAGATCAAAGAACAACTAGGTTCCATTGGAGAAATCATGTTTGAAAGAGAAATTGTCTTATCTACTTTCAACAATATTCTAAAACACTGGGAAACTTTGCTTCAAAGCATCAGTGGAAGGTAAAAGTTACCAACTTTTGATCGCCTATGGAAAGACTATACTCAAGAAGAACTTAGACTCAGAAATAGAGGAGTATAAGACACCCCTGATGACAACCATGCTCTTGCACTTCAGACAAAGAAAGGAGGAAGATTCAAAAGAAACTTCAGACAAACATTCACATATGAGAAGACTCCATCAGCTTCAGGTCATAATCAGAGAAGAGATGTTTCAGATATTTAGTGCTTCAGATGTGACAAATATGGACACTATGCTAGAAATTATCCAACCAGGAATAAAGGAAGACAATATGCCTCCACTGCTGACATTGAACCAGACCCACCTCAAAAGGATGAAGATAAAAGGGATGAGAAGTATTTCCTCTAAAACAAATATAAATTCGAGCATGACTACAAATCCATGGAAATTGTTTGATCATTAAATTTATAGTTGATTGCATTCTTAATAAGTGAAGGGTATTATCTCTAGTGTGAGAACCTTCATAACTTGGACCATTCTCTATGGTACAGGAGTCCAAACCTTATTGATTGATTATTACGCTAGTCAAGAAGACATAAAATATCTAGTAAGCAATTAAAAGAAGACATCCATTCTTTAGACTTCAGAGAGAGTTACTTGGTTAGAGGGAGTCAAAACAAAATGAAAAATAAGGAAGAGACAATACCTTATCCCCATTCAGCAGTTCAGAGGGAGACAAGACATTATTTGAGCTGATCCAATAGATCTAGTTGATATGCCCAAAGATATTACAGTAGGGAATAAAAAGTCTGCCTAGGTTCGACAAAACTCTACAGAAGGCAGAGTAACATACAAGTCCCTCAAGGGAAATCCCGAGAAAGAAAAAGAGATTTTCGAACTACCCTTCAACCATGAGCCACTTCATTGATTCTAAGGTTCCCTGTCTTGGAGAAGAAACATGAGAACATGTATGGCAAGATGTCATAAAAGAAGAATACCAGTACATATTAAAGAATGATGTATGAGATATTGTTCTGAGACCTGAAGGGAAATCTATGGTGACTTCCAAGTGGATCTACAAGATCAAACATGCAACCAATGGAGATTCCCATAAATAGAGGGAGTTTTTTATGATGAGACAACCGATCCAGTAAAACCCACTACACTTCCATCCATATTATCATCCATGAGTTGAAGACTACATCATATGGATGGATTTGGGCTTCAGCAAGGATGTTGTTGATTCAAACCTATATTATTACATTGTTGGTGATGAGAGCCTGGTTTTGATGATTATTCAAGGAAGCTATGTTGTTGGAGACAAGTAGACTTTGACTTCTGATTTCTAGATAAAGAATCTGAGTATGATGCACTACTTCTTGGGACAAGAAGTACGACAGAGAACTGATGAGATTTTTCCTAATTCACAGAAAATATATAGTGGGGATATTAAAAAAGAAAAAAGGTCAATATGGCTAAATGCAAATCCATGCCTACAGTAATGATGGTGGATTTGAAGAAAATAAATGATGATGATTCAAATGAGATTGATCCACAGCCGATTGGATCACTGATGTTTTTGTTTAACACCAGACCTGATTCATGCTATGCAATGAATGTACTTAGTCAATTCATGAGTTAGGTGAGACAGACTCATTGGATAGCAGTAAAGCATGTATTGAGATATATATGAGGCACAGTTGGATATGGCCTGAGATATGCCTCCAATGTGGACTTGCATTTGCAGGGATATGTCGATACAGATTGGGAAAAAAGCACAGTGGACTAGAAGAGAACATCCAGTTCTTATTTTACCTTGGAGTTTGTCATGGTTTCCTAATGCAACAGGAAGCAAAGCTCTGCGGCCTTGAGTACCATAGAAGCAGAGTATATAGAATTGAGTGTGCGAAGTAATGTGGCTTCATAATCTTCTGCCAAATTTACTTGATCATGAGATGGATTCTATGATTATAACCAGAGTCGTGTGAAGCTCTTTGGGAACCCTGTGTTTCATGATAAAGCGAAACACATTGAGATAAAATATCATTTTTCATAGATATGATGTAGAGGAAAGAAGTACACGTGCAGTACCTTCCTACACATGAGCAGATTGCGGACATCTTCACCAAGCTGGCTTGGTGAAGAATACCTATCTATTTGAGAGGGAGTGTTGATGACTACAACCAAAACAAAGTTTGAGTACTTTCGTGAGAGACTTGGCTTGATGGAGAATAACTCCCTAGCTGAGAGGGAGTGTTGATGATTACAGTTGTGTGAGACATCCTCCAGGACATGGACCTAAGAGAGAGCCCCTGAGATGGGTGTGTGGTTCCTATCTGAGATAGAACTGGAACGTTGTGTTGGCCTCCTCCTTACGGAGAGTTGATAATAACTCCAGATGATTCTCCTGTGTAACGCAGTGAAAAAGAAGATCTGTTGAGTTAGACATGCTTGTGGCTGAGCATAGGTGAATGTGTGAAACCCCATGAGCGGGGTGCATCGTTCTAAGACAAAGATGAAACGATGTATTAGCCTCCTCTGAGTAGAGAGTTGAGATGATGAAATACAGATGACTCTTATGTGTAATGCAGTGGGAAAGAAGATCTGTTGAGTTGGACATGCCTATGGATGAGCACAGGTGAACGTGATCCTAGTGGTTGAGCACTAGTGAGTGTGGTTCTCCTGTGAGATGCAGTGAGATAGATATGTGGACATCCTTGTGGATGTGCCCCTAGTGGCTGAGCACTAGTGGGTGTATAAGATCCCTTGCTATATTGTTCAAGAGTTAGATTTACCTGTAACCCTAATTGTTATGTAAAGGGTACAAGTCGGCCCCACATTAATGTAAAAGATAATTAATGTAAAAGACAATTAATATGGAAATTATTAATTATATTATAAGTTATTGAGGTCGGCCCAGTTGTGCCAATAGACACTTATGTTGACAAGTTCAGTCTAATATAAGTAAAGGTAAATTCCCCATTAAGGAATCATATCACAAGTGTGAGTTTGGAAATTTCAGCAAACACTTGTTCTTGGGAAAAGTGTGCACCTCTCTTGGGTGCTAGGTTTCTAGGGTTTGTGAGCACCCTTTTCTGTGCTAGGTGTTTATGGTGGTGAAGGTCTTTCTCTTGAAGAATATAGCAAAGTATTGGTTGGGTTTTCTTCCCTTGTGTAGAAGGGTTTCCTAGGATAATTCTTGTGTACTTGTGCATGGTGTTTCTTCTTGTGATCTTGGTTGCTGCAACAAATTGTTCATTGTTTAAGTAAAATGTTAAAATGGAATGAACCTCATGCTTAAGCCTTGCTTATTGAAAAATCAACACATACAACATTCTTATAATAACATTGCCCACACTTCTATGAATAATTCTTCTTTTAAACTTTGTTTTGGATATTTATCACTGGCATCATTCGATATTATATATGGACAACTTAAAATAGGAGAAACATCCTCAAATAATACACACAGGATAAGGACAATACACTTATAAGTTCAAAAGAAACTAAAGAAGTCTTAGAAGAAATACTAGACATTGTAAACACAATATTCATAAGACCTTCCAAGTAGGAGTCATAGTTTCATTGAACCTTAATAAGAAAATGTTATAGGACTCGGGGGAGGAAATGAAGGTCTTAAGATGGACATTTCAAAATATTGGAGCAAGCAGGCAACAATGCTTATAAAATTAGTCTTCCATCTTATATGTTCATTTACTTAGTAGTAAATGTAGAGAGTCTTAAACTATATGAGTCATCCATGTTTGATGAGGATGAAGAGCCATAAGGCTTACCTTGCATTGAAGATTTAGTACCAAATGCACATGCATACTTGCCAAAAGACACAATTATATAAAAGAAGAATAGCATGACTAGAAGTGGTTAACAAGAAATTTGGCATGTGGAATTGAAAAATCAGCTACAAACCAAGGCAAAATGGTACTCCAAGGAGAAAGTTGAGGAATTCTTTCATCTTCTTAAAAAATAAAGACTTTTGGAGAGAAAAAACATCTCAAACTGGGGAGGAATGATCCAAAATTAATCTACATAAGTACCATGTGAGTCTAGTATTGCTCTATATTAAGGAGATTAGAATTTGGGACATATTGGAGATGGTTGTGTCAAAATTTGGGTCATCATCTTTTGATGCATTTTTTGGGCCCTAAACAACATTTTTTATCCTTGTGAAGGATGGGGGTGCCATCAACTTGCCTCATATAAGATGAAAATTGGTCTTCTTGTTGAGATCTTTCAAATGTCCTATCATGCACCTAAAACATAGTTCATATGTGAAATTTATGGCATTGGCAATGTAGCAGTCCAAATGTTCCCCACATGTCCATGTGGCAACCATGTTAGCTCACCATATAACATGTGGGAATCCACTAAGGCTTCTAGAAGCATCGTGGTGATTCTAGAAGGGTTTCAAAAGCCTAAACCTAACCCTATTTTTTTTATTATCAAAAACCAAGCAAAAAATAGAAACATGATTCACTTTCACTAGCCACCAATTATTCCATAATATGAGCATGAGTGTAAAGGAGATACTAATAGAGAAGAGATATATAAGCATATTGAGAGGATGGTAGAAGACCATGTCATCTCATAATTTATACTACTTTGTAATGTGTTTTATAATCTCCATAATATAAGAAGATGGAAAGCACAATCATTCATTGAATACTAATTTTTTCATATGGCTTTCTAGGGTAAATATGTGTGTTGGAGAGTGTGGGGCTTTGCTATTGTATTTTATTCCATATGTTGCAGTAATTAAATATTCCAAGTGATGTGTTTTTATTTCTGTTAAAGCAATAAAAATAAAAAATAAAAGACAGTCCCATATCGTATAAACTTATTGTAGTCATTTTAAATTTAAATTTGTTTTGAGAAATAATCCATTAAAATATCCCAAATGATTTACTAATCAATATTACACTTACATTATCATTTCAATACTTATCTTTTTAAACATAAATTATTACTTATGTATTTTCCTTTCATTAATTTAAACAAAGTATCTCCGTTTTAAAAATAAAAAATAAAAATTAAATTCCTACAATATTTACTCTTAAAATAATAATTAAATAAAAATTAAGTTCACACTATTTACTTTTAAAATAATAATTAAATAAATTGTTTATAACCATAATTAAGTCTTCAGAATAAGTGATTAGTAACAACATACATCATTTGCCATCTACTGATTCCTTATCCTTATTCGTTCGTAGTAATGCCATAATAATGAAAATAGAACCAATAATCTTCTACATAAAATATTATTGTTTCACTCCACTTTATACTATAGTTAATTCAATACATACATTTTATTCTGTATTATCTATTTTCTAAAACTTAAAAAGGGGTTTCTTCTCTGTCCAAAATATCTCTTTATCTCATACTGCTATTTAACATGGCATGGCCTTGTATTCAAATTGGTAAATGAATGTTAAAATATTACTATACTTTTGATTGAAAAATTGCTGGTATTTGGTTTTAATTTTAAATACATTTGTGAGCAAAGAATAAGTGAATTATCTGGAAAAATAAAATTGTTAGTATGATTATAATTTATTAATTTATATTATTAATATAATAAAATATGTTTTAGTTAAAAAAAATTAAAAGTAAATTTTGTAAAAGTTTTTGGAAATTTAAAAAAAAATTACACTTCTCTTTACTTTTAGAAAATTCCAGCTATATTATATTTAATTGTGAAAACCTGCATACTTGATAAAAAAATATGTTTAAAAATAAATATAAAAAAGATTTTTAATTTCACAAAGAAAAAAATCTTATACACTAATTTAATGTTTAGTTTAACTATGATCTTAAAAAATAGATTATTATAAATATTTTATTTTTTATTTTTTCAAATTTTTAATTAAAATAAAAAATATATTAAAAATATTATAATTAAAAATTGTTAAAATATTAAATTACAAAAAGATAAAAAAAAATATTTTATATCATCTTGATGTATTATTAATTTATTATAACCTTTTACTATTACAATAAATTTTTTTTAAATTATGGTTGGTTGAGTTTATGAAACAAAAGATTGTTCTTGTTTCCACTAAGAATAAGTCTTTCCAATAACATATTCATGTTATTGTTTCCACTAAGAATAAATCTTTCCAATAACATATTGACACAAAATACCTTCACTCATAATCTTTTAAGAAAATAATTTAAATTTCATAATGTAGCACAATATTTATGTTCACTAAAAAATAAAATGCCTGTCACTTGTATTAACAATACACATTTAATACATTTCTTTTCAAATTATTTATTAACTTATATCTTATTAAGCTATCTCTGCATACTTAATCTTTGAAATGTATATAAAAAACATACTTAATCTTTGAAATAGATATCAAAAAATTTAGTTATGATTAATTATTTGAATTAACAAATTTAAACAAGAAAAATATTAAAATATTTATTAAAATTAATAAATTTAAATAAATTTATGATTGTTCATTTTCCTTCTCATTAACATTTATTTGTACATTACCTGGTTTTTCACTTTTCTCTTTAAGAAAGCTTTCTTTCTGTTGTATTTTCAATCAAGAAATTCCTGCATTTTGGAGTTGCCTCACTGCATCAATTCACTGAGCCACTTCTTGAAAATTTATAGTTTTCTGGAAAATGGTATCAAATGGGTCATCTTCATGATTGTATGCCTTGACATTTTTCACCATACTGCAATGTTTCTTGACAAGAATTGTTGGGTCGTGTCTTTTGAAATTTTCCCAAGCTAGCCATATTCCATCCATTTCCTCTACTTACTTCATAGCATGTTTTGCATTTATCGAAGAGAAAATGCTTAGTGAAATTGGAAAGGATGGACATTATTTTTTTTTACTCTTTGATAGAGAGGCAACAATGCCAACACCAATAGTTTGATATGCAATTTCTCTAAGTGCTAATCTATCTGGAACATATCTAGGTAGGAGATGAGGATCTCCTTCACATCCATTAATCCTTATGTGTGAAAATTATTCATAAATAAACTAATCACCAATTTCTTTAATAGCATCAATATCTTCTTGAGTAAATATGGGGTCTAGTTGATTTTTCAAAATCAAGTGCAAAGGAATCATAAAGTGGTTGTAGTTTTCATAGAATAAATGGTTACAGTTTGTTGCCCACATTTTTGAACAATGTATATGAACAACCTCTTCAAAAGAGGACCAATTCCAAGCCAATAAAGGGAATGGGGTGACTCCACAAACAACATACATCAAATATCCAAACATAAAGAACCCTGGACAATACCCCAGGGGTGCTTCATGTGAATTTTTAACTTCTAACTTGACATTGACAGAGAGGATGTGAGCCTAGTTGAAAATTTCTCCTTTGAGAACTTGGTGGATAATGGGAACCTAACTCAATTTGAATTTAAAATAATATTTCTCACCATAGAGTCGACAGAGCATGGTATCTACTAGCATGAGGGGTTTCTTCAATCTTGTAACAGGGTATAGCTTATTTGTTATAATTTTGAATGCATTGGAATCATGCCACCACTTTCTGATTGAATCACCCATTTGCATTTCTTCCACTTGAACCTCCTTTTCAATGAAATTATTCATAAAATTGCCATATAAACTGACTGTGGGTGGACTCAATTCATACATGTTGGAAATGTCTTATGGTATGAAAGACCCAACAACCTTATGAAAATAATTCACAACAGTACAAGTGGAAACATCAGTATGAGAAATAATCCACTGTACCATATCATAGTAGGGAAGAATCATTGGTCTAGCAACTATCTTGTGAAGGCGAGACTTCTTGATGTCAACCAAGTCATTGGCATCAAATTCATACTCATCTATAAAGTCACAATCCTCAATGAGCTTGTAAATTTCTCTCCACTCCATTCTACTGGTGGCTCCTATCTTGAAAGAGGTATTTGAGAAAAATGTTGAATTGGGGTTCTTCTCAATCTCTTCTTCCTCGTCCTTTTGTTGTTTTGATTTTCCTTTCCTAGTCATTTTGTCGTAGAGGATATATGTAGAAAGCAAATTTCAAGGTAACATTTTTGAAAAAATAATAAATAGACTATGTTTTATTAGTTTTACCAATGATATTGCTATGTGCACACAACAACCTCCCAATTTTCATGTTTTAGCATCTCTCCAAGACAAGAAATTGGGCCCCCTTTCAATTCTTTCCACCGGAACCCTCACACTCCCTCCCTTGTGCAAATGACTAATCACGAGTTCTCCTCACACTACCCTGCCTTATCAGTTCCAGTTCCTCCTCAGATCATTTCAACTTGTCGATTCACATTTCAGCGAGTTCCCTCTTCTTTCACTGACACATAGCATACTGTCGAACTCATCCTTCTTCCACCTTCCTTCGAAATTGGTTTATGCGTCAACACACTTCCGCTAAACCTCACTATACATGTTCTTATCACCGACAAAGTGTGTGCGATCAATGCTGACAATTCAATAGTGTCCATGCAATTATATTCTTCACATGTACACATTTCACTAACTTGTATCGATGCATCTCATATCAGCAATGCTCCCTCCCTTTCGCTCCATTACAATGCTTATTGACGAGGTTCACCTCTTCATCCCAAACATGCTACCCATTGAAAATTTTCCATCTCCTATCGCAAATCCATTAGTGGAAGGATGTCAACCCCTCATTGTTGTTGAGTGCATCGATGATGACCTTCTTCCTCTCACCAACACTGACTAGGCCAGCCTACCCACTTTCTCCTTGAGGTTTATCTCATCCCCCTCCTGGATCAGATCCTTCTTTCTACACTCTCAATCGATCTCCTATATTTTTGGTGACTAAGCTCTCCGCTCCTAAGTGGATAATTGATGACTAATACCTACCATGCCTAACCTACTTCATGACCACATTCATAATTAAATTTGTCTGTATCACTAGTAGCTTGCATTCACGTACCACATCAACCTTTTTTATTTGTGCTTCTTGATTTTGTGACTAACCATGTGTTGATTATTTGGGTTGGTTGTCATTGATGTCAACCCTTGAAGAAAGTCTGGTAGAGAATTCTGGTAGCACCAAGGTTTAGGTAATGGACTCAAGTTTGTTTGATGTATAATGGTATGAATTTTAATATATTTTAAGGTAATACTATTCTATATGGATAGTACATGTCATGTCATTTTTAGTGGTATGTGGAATGTCATATAACTCCTCGCGGTTAAAGAGTTATGTCCATGTGAAGTTGGAGAACCCTCATGAATCATCTAGAAGCCCCAAAAGGTCAAAGTAATCAAAGTGGTTGCAAAGAAGAAATTATTTAAATAATAAAGTGAAGTGATGATTGTACTATAAGTCAAAGTGGATACAAAATAAATTATTTAAATAATAAATTTAATGGAGAAATTACTAAGTGGAGAAGCGGTTAGAAGTGGGTTAGCCCTAAAATAAGGAAAGTGGTTTAAGATGGTAAGAAAGTAAATAATAAAGTGAAGTGATGAGTGTACTATAAGTCAAAGTGGTTACAAAAGAAATTATTTAAATAATAAATTTAATGGAGAAATTACTAAGTGGACAAGTGTATAGAAATGGGTTAGCCCTAAAATAAGGAAAGTGGTTTAAGATGGTTAGAAGGTAACCCCTTGAGGAGGCTACATAAAAGTATAAATAAGAGGCAAGGGTCTCTCATTCAATTACAATAGAGCATATTGAATATCTACAAGTGACTGAGGTAACCAAAGGATATCTAAGGTGAAATTTAGGGGGAAGGTGAAGAAAAGAAGGCCGAAATTCAAGGGAGGATAAATTCTTTTGATGATGCTTTCTAAGGTATGTTATTTATAGGTCATCTCACCATTTTCACAATAAAAAAATTTATAGAATGATTCAGACCACGAAATATGGAGGCCATTGAGGAAACATATCCAAGTAGTTGTGATACAAATTTCATCTTGTGGGTCGTTGTATTTTTGGAGTTACACTCCGTGGAAAATAAGGTTTGTGGCTAGTCTTGAAACTAGTCTAAAACATGTGTTTCGGGTAAAAACGTCATAAATTATTCATAACAGATCCGCATTTAGTAAGAACAAATTTATTGGTTATAGTACATTCTTTAGTATTCTTTGTACCATTTTCAAATCCATACAACAAATATTCCTTGTGGGGCACTCTCTACAAGTTTGCTCTCTAGAATAATCCATAATTCAACAAGGCATGCCATTTTTGCTATAACTCCTTTTATGAGAGGTTCCAAGTAGTGAAACCTGGAGGAATTGCATAAAAGGAAGTAAAGAACATTGTGTACTATTTTCATATCTTTATTCATTGCAGGTACATAGTTATTATTATTGCAATTTAGAGTTGTTGACTAATCCAAAATTAGTCATGTGAGACTAAAGTAAAGTTTGATTAAAATGCTGGTGTCTTGTTGTTAAAGTTAAGGAAGGTTTGCAAGTATGTGATCATATACACCAAGTCTGTTACAGAGTTACAAATCAGATTTGGATGATGAAATTGATGAGGGATTTTGGTCGAGGTATGTTACAGATAGAGGTTGTATAATAGTGAGGTTGTGGCACATGGTTTGATGTAATGGTTTATGGTATTGGGTTTATGGATAGAGTGATGAATTGTTAGATAAATTTTGATGGTTATATTGGTACATGTATTTGGTATATGGTTGAGGTACATGTTGGGTACATGGTTGATAAAAGTAGTTGATGAGTTGGCACATACATGAGGTGTATAGTTGATGATGTTGGTACATCTTGATGAGTCATAGTTGATGCATGATTGGTACATACTTGGTACATGGTTGGAGGAACTTGTTAGTAGTATTGTTGAAACATGGTATATGGATGATGTAGCATACTTGTCTTGGTATATTATTAGAAGCATGTAATTATCTTGGTGATGATTATGAGTTGTTGTGATGCACATTTTTTAGAGTTGTCTTGGTGATTGATCTTGGTGAGTAGATCTGATTTGGTTGATAAGATTGATGATCCAGGTTGTTGTGATAGGTTTTTTGGACAGGTTGTTGTGACGGGTTATTTGTACAGGTTTGGTGCATGGTTGATGCACTTGTTTATGGTACAGGTTTGTGCATGGTTGATGCACTTGTTTATGGTACAAGTTGATTACAGGTTGTTTGGTATAGATTGTTACGGATTGTTTGGTGCAAGTTGATTGGTACAGGTTTACAACAGTATATCTCATTGTGATAGTGTGATAGTGGTTCCATCATTCTAATTATACATCATGGTGGTTGGACGGGGCAAGGATAGGTGGTTGTAACCACCTTCTGGTTGTATCCTGAGAACATAGGGGGTTGTAGCCTCCTTCTGGTTGTAGACAGAGAAATGGGGATTTGGAGCTTCCCTCAAGTTGTAGCCTAAGAAACTAGGGGCTTGGAGCCTCCTTCCAGTTGCAGCTGGAAAAAAAAGGAAGTCGGTGCTTCCAATGAATGTAATTCTTAAATAAATATAAGAAAAAACATTATGTGGTTTTCTCCCTCTTTGGGTTTCCACGTAAAAACACGGGTGTACTGTGTATGTGTATGATTGTTCATTTGTTCATTGTTTATTTACTCTGCAATTATTGGATGATAATGCTACATTGATATAACACTTGCATTTTATGGTTAAAAGGATTATATTTCTCTATTAATGATTCACCCCCCCAACTCTTAGTAATCCAACACCATGAGCATGAAAGTGTCGTATATCATCATATAACTTAACTGAAGCATATGTAAGTCTTGCGCTAGAACGAAAATGCATCTTGAAGGAAAAATGATCACCTCAGCTCCAAAACCATGTTAAGCACCTCAAATTTCAAATGGTTGTTTACAATTATGTGTTATTGACACATCACCTTAGAGTCAATGGATGAACTAAGAGCCTATACAACATAGATGACACAAGAACTTATGGAATTGAATTCTGGAAAAGAAATAGCAAGGACGATGTCCAAACTTTCATTTAAAAATGTCCTTGCTCACAATTTTGGGTACTGGAAAAGTGGAGTTGTCACTCTTTAAATGGGATGGTTGTATGGATTACATGGTTAATATTCCAACGCAACTAACAAAATTGAAATCCAAGGTCCAGAAGTTTCAAAATGATCGTCAAGGATTTCCCGCCAATCAAGCCTCGCTAACCGTGGCCATCATTAAACATGGATCCACTCAAATGCCGATATAACATGTTCATTTATCTTGATAGAAGACTCTCTCTATTCTCTCCACGTTTCAAAAAATGGCACCTCAATCGGACGTTGTATGAGAAATTTATGGGCTTTTGAACTCAAGCTCTAATTGTCTCTTGCCAGTATGACACTTAGAAATTTTTCCAATTTTTCTTTCCCGTGAAGGAGAAGTTCCCTTAAACTCCTCCTAAGTGATTTGAAAAAATTCCCTTAAACTCCATTGAAGCGATTTGGAAGAGTTCCCTTCAACTCCTCCTAAATTTCAGAGGAGTTGCCATCAATTGCTCTAATTCATATCAAAGAAGTTAGTTCAAAATCATCTAATACATATCAGAGGAGTTAGTTCAAACTCCTTCGATACATATTAGAGAAGTTAGTTCAAACTCCTCCGATAGATATTGGAGGAGTTAGTTCAAACTTCTCCGATGGAAAGTCGGAGGAGTGAGTATTAACTCCTCTGAAACATTAAAAACTACCTTTCGTAAAATGGCCATAACTTTTGACTTAAGTGTGTATTTTGTGCATTCTTTATACAGTTGGAAAGGTATCTTTGACCTCTACAACTTCCTAGTTATATGATTTGAGAAATTATTAACCTATGGTATACTTATTTTTGTATTAATATATGACACCTTGTTGACAACCTCGAAGAACACCACACCTCAACCACGAGTAGAGGAACCATGGATCGAACTCATGGAAGATTATACGTGATACTTACATTATTTAATGCCTCAGTTATATGTGTTATGATGACTAAATTTTATAGTTTATTTGGAGTTACTCTCATCTATGGTATGTTGAATGGTGTCAGGTATCGAATGGAGGAGGTTCGCGCTCATCATTTTTGTGATGCAATCTATAGCTAAGGACGATGAAGGAGCAATAATGACAGATGTAACAGTGATAAAGAAGAAAAAAGGGAGATCCAACACAAATATATGAAGGGGAGATCTAACCTACATGACGACTGATTTTCAAATTTGGATAACAAAGATGTTCCCATGCCCCGGCAAGTCTTCAATGCACAAGGAACATATGGCCAAAATCCATGACAACCCATCAGCGCTAGGAGCCAAATTCGAAGTGTAATTGTTGTCTTGTTACTCATCAATACAAAGGGAAAAGACAAACGTTGGAAGGATAAAGTTCATGGAGGAAGGAAGAAATCCAAGAGTCCTATCGTGCCCCAATAAATACTAAACTTATACCCAAAGAAAGGGATTTTGGCTCTTCAAACATTGTACACTTCTGAACTACTTTGGGAATACAGTGTCAACTAAAATTGGAGAGTTGTCCTAAGAGTTTTCATGTAGTATTGTTGAAACTATTAATATGGAGAAGCCCTCAGGGCCAACTTTTGATAGAGAGAAGGACTCGCATGTGTCGTTGTTTTGTTGTGAACTATTTCAAGTAGAATGTCGGTTGTTCACATGGGTTGTAATAGCATGTTTCTTTATGGACTATTCTGACCCAATATATGTCTTCTTGCAGTTTTGTTAATCTTTCTTATATTACATGTCCTGAGCAAATGAGTTGTCAATGTATGCATACATGTGACTTAGACTATTATGGTTATAAACTTGTATGCATGTGTTTCTAACTATGCACCTTCATGATAGTTATTTGATTGGGGTTTAGGCATAGTTTAGTTTCATTACAAATCATTATGTTACTATAGTTTGCTCCTAGCTAGGATAGGGTAGATTAGAATTAAATTAGATTCATGCATTTACATAGTCTTCATCTACATCTTTCATTTACATAACCATCCATCACTTAACCTCATCGGTGGATCGGGCCACAACCGGTAGAACCAAACCAACAATGGCTTTCAGGCCAGAATATAGATGGGTTCCCTATTCTAAACTGTGATATACCTAATTAGGACTTCTTACTGGGGAGAAACCCTTACTGTTGTCAGCCGAATTTAGACCTATCAACATATACAAACAACGAATACTAACCAGAAGAAGATAAACCATGGAGAATTATGTACTCTTAATACTCTTGAACTTATGAATTTAAGGTTAATTATCAAACCCAGGGTACTATATGAATTGCTAACAGAGTGAAAGGTAATACTATGCATGAGTTCATGATATTTAATAAACATTAACACATTGCTCAACACTTTAATAAAATCATTTGATTGTCATAAAACACAATGGCATAGTTATTAAATAGGTAAAAGACAGTTAATATTTTTAAAATGCAAAGAAACGTCCATAACCAAGCACCGACACACTAAATATCTCTTGAATTTTAGCCTTAAACAATGAAAAAAGAACCGGGTCAGTTTAATTATAATAAACATTTTGAATTATTGAGCCTTAATCTTGTGATTGTTTTACTAACCAGAGCACTAGGGATCCATGTTTATTATTTTCAACACAACAAATGCAAGGAAAAACTCGGTCCAGTTTAATCATACCATCGCTTCAGGATCCAGATTTGGATCCAGGAGCTTGATGGGGCTCAGAAAGGCCTAAAAATAAAATTTATCCGAATGGCTTCAAAACAGACGTGTGAATAAACCTCGTCGATACGAACCCAACGCAACTTGAACGGGCTCAAATGGAAGTCGTATGCTCCAGATATGGAGATCTGTTCGTTTTTCCAAACAAACAAAAATTTGATGACTGTACAGTATGTACAGTGCCACATGGCAATTGACTATACAGGTCATACGGTCATACAACTGACATGGAAGGCACAGTTGGCAGTTGACCGTACAGTGACTGGGCATACGGACTGACACATGGCAGGGTGATTGGGTGTATGGACTGCTGACGTGCACAGACATGTGGGCCAATCAGGGAGTGACATGTGTCACCACTGTAAGGGTGATACGTGGCATGTCCGTACGATGCTTATGTGGCAGGTACAGTGGCAGGTGACATGGTTAACATGTATGACAGAGTTGTACCAATAATAACTTGACATGTGGCACTGGAATTAGATGAAAAAAGTGGTGCCATGTGGCCCAAACATGGGCTGCCACATGGCACCCAAGTATTGGCTATTGGTTTATTGCAAAAGTGTTGGAGCATGGTGGATTGAACTCGCCGGGTACCAACCCACCTACAATGTGACTTGTAAATCTATGTCGCAATTAAATATTTAAACTTTTCTATGGTAATATTCAGAGGCAAAAAGGGGATTGGGGCCTAGCCCCAACCCGCGGTTATAGCACATCCATACACCCACATTCCAGCAATCTGGGTTCTATACTCCACGGGTAAGGTTACGAGCATGGGGACCATCGGATAAGGGATCAACCACCATCATAAATAAGGCCAAGGGCCAGGGGTCTATCCAGTTAGGGGCGCGTGTAGGCTCGGCCCCTGGCCACATGGTCTAATAGCATATGTACAGGAGCTTACGAAGGAGAGGGGCTAGCGCGCAGCCTTTAGGGGGTTGGCATTTGGCCACATGGTTCCATATGATCCTGTAGAGGGGGCGTGTGCCCAGGCCTGGGGGATTATCCCCAATATTTCTCAAAAGTGGTTTTTAAACCATATTATAGTGATTTTCATTGATTTATTCAACTGCTTTTGGAGATTTTTGGTCCTTTTTAGGGGATATTGGGCCCTTTTCTAGGCCATATCTTGGGGGCAAGTTGGGAGATGGTTACCAACTTCAGATCTATATAAACCAGGCCTTCTTGGGCCCATGGGAGTGTATCCAGAGTAGGTTTATGCTGAATATTTTCCAAACCAAAGCCATTTTTATGCAGAGAAGTTGTTGAGGAGCACACCTTTACGGGCCATTTCTAGGAGCTTCAGTCATCCGATTTGAGTGTCATTTTTGGGTTCTAGAGATGTGGTAGAACAAGACCAAATCAATTTTGTAACCTTTTGGCACTGCTGTGATGTACTTTTAAAGATTCGAACTGAAATAAGAAAGCCTCACCCACTGAGACAAATGCCCGGAGATGTAGGTGAGATTGTCGAACTCCATTATCACATTGGTGTTATGGTTTGTTGTTGTTTCATGCTTTATTTTAGATCTGTATATGTGCATATGGCTGTGATGTTTCTTCTAAAATTCTTCCTCTTTCTTTCATCTTCCTAAATTGGTTAATAGACACATGCTAAATAACTCAACCATTGTCGTATAAAAGATCTTTTCGGATCAAGTTGTATCAGATCTAGTTGACGTTTGGATTTGAGTTTTGCATGTTAACCAGGGAAAAGCTACATCGTGGTGAAGGAGAGCTTGTTGAAGCAAATCCATTGATTGGATTGAGAATTATAACTTCTCAAAGTGAGAATATGGCATTGGAAGAGGGACTTTCTCAGGATGAGAAAGAGTTTCGAAAAACTTCCTTTGCCATGTTGGAGATGATGAAGGTTTTGCATGAAGATTACTTGGAATGGAAGAGACCAATTCTCGGTGAATCTTCAAAGGGGAAAAATGAAGAAGGAGAGGATCCTCCTCAAATTCCTCCTTCACCTCCATATTCACCTCCTTATTCTCCTTCTTCTTCAACTTCAAGTTCTAAATCCAATGCAAAGAAACATGTCCATAAACATAAGAATGAAATGCCTTTATTAAAACTTGATGTTAAATTCAAATTACCCATGTATGATGGTGAAGTTAATGCAGAGAGACTTGACAATTGGGTCAAACAGATGGAGTTTTATTGCAGTGTACAATAATTCAAGGATGAGTTAACTTAGATTAAGTTGGCTTCACTTAGACTTGCAGGCACATCACTCATCTGGTGGCAAAGAAAGTTGCAAAATGGAACGCAAAAAGTGGGTAATGTATTTCCATCATTGCAAAGTTTTATTTCTACACTTAGAAAGCAATTCTATCCTTTGGGTTATAAAGAGAAAGCGTTAATTGAATGGAAAGCTTTAAAACTAAGAAAAGGACAAACAATGCAAGAATACACATATGGATTTCGTAAAATGGCTTTGATGTTAGACATTCCTTTACATACCCAAGAAACTCTTATGAAGTATATAGGAGGTTTACCTGCACATATTCGAAATATTGTATTCATGTTTGGACCAACTAATCTTGATGAGGTTTTTGTTCAAGCGACATACATTGAAGCAGGGAAATCAAGTGTTGGTGTATCAGGGGAATTGTCTTCAAGGAAAGAGGACAAAAGAAAGTGGCATGGAAAGAAGGCAAATTTAGTGACGAGAAAGGAAGAGAATCCCTCTTGCAAGAATTGCAAGAAAGAGGGGCATGATGAGGACCGATGTTGGAAATTGCATCCTAAGAAGAGGCCAAAGTGGTTCAAATAAAATAAAGGGATGCAAACAGTTGCATCAAAAACACGACCCATAGACTTGGGATCAGATTCAGGTGACGAATCTAAAGTCTCATTGGTTGGTATGACAGGTAAAATTGGTGAAGGATTTTATTGTAGAAGTAACTTGTTTCACATAAGGGTCATCATGAGGCACACTAAGGTTTACACATTGATGGATAGTGGATCTCAATCTAACTTAATTTCTAAGGAATTGGTTAAACAGTTGGTATTAAAAACACAAATGCATCATAAGCCTTACACACTTAAATGGATAAGCAACAATCATCAAATGCACATAACCAAGCAGTGCACATTAAATTTTGTGATTTCATCTAAGTATGTGGACGAGGTAACATGTGATGTAGTGCCACTAAGTGAATATGGAATGGTCTTAGGCAGTCCATACTTGTATGGTTGTAAAGAAATCTTCTACAGGGAAAAGAATCAATATCATTTAACCAAAGCAGGTCAAGAATATGTAGTTCATGCTCATCATGTAAAGGCAAATAAAAATCTTCAAACTATGGAACAATTAAGAAAGGCGGCTCAATCAAGAAACACGCCTATAATTGTTTCAAGTCAAGTAATCGATCTTAAGCAAGAACAGGAGATTATTGTAGAATGGAAAATTAATCACAATTTGCTTCAAGATAAGCTAATGTTGTGCAAATATTACAAACATATCAACTTATTTGCGATCATATTTTTTATGTTATCATTAGTAATGTTGTCTACATGGATGATAGTGTCTTCAGTAAGATGTGACAGGGTACAAATGACTAACAATATGATGTCAGTTATCATGATTGTGTTATAGTTGATCTTGATGAGACAGGTGGACAAGACAGAGTTCAAAGACAAGGAACAAGTCGGGTGGCCTAGCCCAAGCTTGATGAATAGTCAGTAACCTTTTGGGGACCAAAAGGTCCTTAGTGGGGAGGTGTGATCCAGATTTGGATCCGAGAGCTTAATGGGGCTCATAAAGGCCTAAAAATAAAAGTTCTTTGAATGGTTTCAAAATGGATGTGTCTGTAGGCCTCGTCAATACGAACCTAACGCAACTTGAATCAGCTCAAATGGAAATCGTATGCTCCAAATATGGCGATCTTTTAGTTTTGCCAAACAAGAAAAAAATTGATGATTGTACAAAATGTATAGTGCCACGTGGCAGCTGACTGTACAGGCTATATGGTCGTACAACTGACATGGAAAGCATAGTTGGAAGATGACCATATAGTGGTTGGGCGTATGGACTGGCAGGTGGTAGGGTGACTGGGCATACAAACTGTTGACGTGGACAGACAGGTGGGCCAATCAGGGAGTGACACGTGCCACCACTACAAGGGTGACACATGGCACGTCTGTACAACGCTTACGTGGTAGGTTCAGTGTCAGGTGACATGGTTGACACATATGACAGAACTGGACCAATAAGAACTTGACACGTGGCATCAGAATTAGATGAATGAGGTGGTGCCACATGGCCCAGAAATGGGCTTCCATGTGGCACATAAGTATTGGTTGTTGGTTTATCGCAAAAGTGTTGGAACGCGGTGGATTGAACCTGTGACCTCTCGTACGAGGGAACGCTTTGGGGTAGGCCGGGTACCAACCCACCTACAATGTGACTTGTAAATCTATGTCACGATTAAATATTTAAATTGTGTTAAGGTTATCTTCGGAGGCGAAAAGGGGGTTGGGGCCTAGCCCCAACCCGCAGTCGTAACACATCCATACACCCACACTCCAGCAATCTGGATGCTATACTCCACGGGTAAGGTTACGAGCATGGGGACCATCAGATAAGGGATCAACCACCAGCATAAATAAAGGCTAAGGACCAGGGGTCTATCTATTTGGGGGAGCGTGTAGGCTCGGCCCCTGGCCACATGGTCCAATAGCATATGTACAAAGCTTATGGAGGAGAGGGGCCAGCGCGTAGCCCCTAGGGGATGGTGCTAACCATGTGACCCTGTAGAGGGGGCGCACGCCTAGGCCTGGGATTATCCCAAATATTTCTCAAAAGTGGTTTTTAAACCATATTATAGTGATTTTCATTTATTTATTCAGTTGTTTTTGGAGATTTTTTGCCCTTATTGGGGGATATTGGACCCTTTTTTAGGCCAAATATTGGAGGGAAGTTGGGAGATGGTTACCAACTTTAGATCTATATAAACTAGGCCTTCTTGAGGCCATGGGGGGGGGATTTAGAGTAGTTTTATGCTGAATATTTTCCAAGCCAAAGCCATTTTTATCCAGGGAAGCTGTTCAGGAGCGCACCTTTGCAGGTCATTTCTGGGAGCTCCATTCATCCAATTTGAGTGTTGTTTCTTCTGTTGGGTTCTATATATCTGGTAGAACAAGACTAGATTAGTTTTGTAACCTTTTGGCATTGTTGTGATGTACTTTTAAAGGTTCGAATAGAAATAAGAAAGCCTCACCCACTGAGACAAAGGCCCGGAGACGTAGGCGAGATTGTCAAACTCCATTATCACATTGGTGTTATGGTTTGTTGTTGTTTCGTTCTTTATTTCATATATGTATATGTGCATATGGTTGTGATGTTTCTTCTATAATTCTTCCTCTTTCTTTCAACTTCCTAAATTGGTTAATAAACACATGATAAATAACTCAACTGTCGTCATATAAAAGATCTTTTTGGATCACTTCACCAAGAGTTTATTTATGAACTTTGGAATGAATGTGAATTTTGATCCGGTCCAACCGAACAATCAGGGCATCGACCTACTAGGGGATTGAGACACCGAAGATCAGGACAATTATTATACAGACTAAAACAAAAGAAAAACTCAATCTAGTCCAACTGAACAACTAAGACACCAGACCACTGGGGATTGGGGAGTTTACAATGAGATTTTTGGAAAGAAGACAATCCTGACCACTGGATCACATGTCCACTAGGCCACTAGGAAAACTTAGGGACTGAGGTTTATTCCTTAGTTATTTTGTTTTAATAATATTAGTTTGATAAGTTTTTAATTGGACCAACAATGGACTAAAAATCTATCAAAAGGAAAATAACAAGGAATGTGAAATCAAAATGAACCAAATTTTTTTAAGGGACCCATTATTATTTATTCAAAAATTAAAAATAATGGGTGGTTGTTGTATGGGTCACAACAAATGACAACACATTAGAAGAAGCAGTTATCTTTGTCATGCAACAATAGGGATCCGACTTACTTTATAGATCTCTCTTGATTACAAGCTTTCACTTACTAGTTTAAGAGGCATGATACTAGATATTCGAAAGATAAGTTATTCATTACCAATGCTCTCTACTTAACATAACATTTTTAAGAGAGAAAAGAAAAATGGGGTTCATTATTTTAAAGACAATAAGTTTCTAATCAGTGATGAAATTAAAACAAAGGTTCAATCTTTATACAAACCCCCAAAAACAATTGCATGCATTTGTTCCTCATCTCTCTTAAACCTGACATTGCTTTGATGCCTAAGAGTGTCCATACCCCCGATGGATGTGCTTGTACTTTCCACACTTTTCATTATTGTTTTTCAACTTTCATTTTAAAATTTGACACACTTAATATATTTTATATAAAGATATTGTGTATGCAATGAGTGTTATGGAAGCAGGGTGATACAAGAGTTATTTAAATTAGCAAAAACTTTGGTGGATAAAAATCAAGACTAAAGTTTTTCTTCCACTTCCAATTATCACTATGTCAACTTTATATTGTGAGATGAGTGAAGCTCTCATAAAAATTATAGATAAGCATTTTCTTACTAATTAACACTATAATTATTAACATCTAGTAAAATCTCTTTTATGATGTGGAGTTATTTATTTGTATTCTAGAGTCTAAAAGTTATCAAATGAGAAGATCCTTTTAAGATTTATAAAAGAGACATGTCTTCTAATGTGAAGTGAAAAATAAAAACCAATAAATAAAAATTCGTAATAGAAAAAAAAAATGAAAAAGAAAGGATTGTACAATGTTTACAAGATGTCAAACATGACTTTTAGGAAAAACAGTTTTTAAGAATTTGACCATTCACATGGAGGTTTTCATTTTCCCTGTTTAATGATTGCAGAATGTAGGTTGAACGGCCAAGTTTCTTGACAATATGAAATTGACCTAGCCACAAATGTTGAAATTTAGTGTGCTTTCATTTATCTTCATGAGCTTTGTCCCATTTCAAAACTAGATCACCAATTTGAAAATAATTTTTATCAACTGAGTGCTTATCAAACCATCATTTGATTTTTGTTTGATGTTCATGAAATTTTTCTTTACTTTTATCTTGTTATTCCTCCAAGTAAATTAATGTGTCAATTCTCATTTGCATTTTAGAACATGGTTCTTCTTGCACAGATTTGGCCAATTGTAGAGAAGTGAGAAAGATATTGGGAGGTAAAGTAGCTTCTTTCCCATAAACAAGGAAATAAGGTGAATTTCATATTGACTTCTTCGAAGTTCATAAGTATTCCCATAATGCATTATAAATTTGTTTATGTCAGTTTCGTTGATGTTCATGAACAATTTTCTTAAGGATTCATATTAAATTTCTATTATTTGATTATGCTAAACCATCTCCTCAGGGGTAATAATTTGCAAAATATTTAATCCTAATCCCCTGTTCTAAAGAAAACTCAATTAATTTGAGAGAAGAGAAATATGATGCATTATCAAAAATCAAAGAGATTAAAATGTCAAACCTGGAAATTATGAAATGATTATGGAAAGAGATCACCTATTCTTCATTAACTTTCTTGAGGGGAATGGCCTCTGTCCAACGCATAAAATAATATGTTGCAATCATAATATATTTATGAATTTGTGTAGAATTGGGATTTATCTCCCCAATTATATATATAGACCCCATTTTTCAAAGGGACCTTCAACTCTAATCCGATGTAATGAAAATGTAGGTTTCTTTTCTCTTCTAGTAGTTGTTTGGAATAATTTTAATTTCCTAGCATATGCATAAGAATCTTTGAATAAGGTGGGCCAAAGTAGCCATCCTTGAGAATTTTGTGAGCAATTGTTTCTCCAACAAAATTTCCTCCAGCTGGTCCCTCGTGGATTTGAGCAAAAACCTTATCTTCATCATATTTTTCAAGGCATATTAGAAAAATGTTATCATAATTATTCCTAAACAATGCTCCATTGATAAGCTTCTATTTGGCTGATTTTAACCTTAAAACTCTTCTTTTCTTAGGTTCTAAGAATTCATGAGAGGAACCATGAGTCAAGTAATACCTAATATCATTATACCAAGAAAAAGTGGGTTCTAGTATATATAAAACATCATTGTTTACCTCAGGTTCATTCTCCCAACCACTCTAATCACTTACCTGGGAATTTTCTAAATCAACCATTAGCTTACACAAACATTGTCCCCTTACAATTTTCACTGGTTTGATTTCAAGGTCATATTCATGGCGTGTAGTCATACAATTTACTTTCTTATCTCCCAAATCTTTTTGAACTAGCAAGTTCCTAATTGAAGGATGAGGTACATGTCAGACAGTTGGATAATGTTGATGGACAGTTGGTATGTATTGTTGGTTTTCATTGATGTCAACCATTGGATATTCATATTGTATATTGATGTCAACCCTTAGTGATTGATGTCAACCCTTGGAGAAAGTCCGATAGTGAATTCTGGTAGCACAAAGGTTTGGGTAATGGACCCAAGTTTGTTTGATGTATAATGGTATGAGTTTTAATATATTTTTAGATAATACTATTCTATATGGATAGTACATGTCATTCCATTTCCGGTGGTATGTGGAACATCATATAATTCCTCACGGTTAGAGAGTTATGGCCATGTGAAGTTGGAGAACTCAGGTTTGGGTAATGGACCCAAGTTTGTTTGATGTATAATGGTATGTGTTTTGATATATTTGCAGGTAAGACTATTCTATATGGATAGTAAATGTCATGTCATTTCTGGTGGTATGTGGAACATCACATAACTCCTCACAGTTTGAGAGTTATAGCTTTACGAATTTGGAGAACCCTCATGAGTCATCTAGAAGCCCCAAAAGGTCAAAGTAGTCAAAGTAGTTTAAGAGATTTTTAGAAGGTAAATAATAAAGTGAAGTGATGAGTGTACTATAATTCAAAGTGAATACAAAATAAATTATTTAAATAATAAAGTTAATGGACAAATTACTATGTTGACAAGTGGTTAGAAGTGGGTTAGCCCTAAAATAAGGAAATTGGTTTAAGATGGTTAGAAGGTAACCCCTTGAGGTAAAGTGAAGTGATGAGTGTACTATAAGTCAAAGTGGATACAAAATAAATTATTTAAATAATAAATTTAATGGATAAATTACTGATTGGACAAGTGGTTAGAAGTTGGTTAACCCTAAAATAAGGAAAGTGGGTTAAGATGGTTAAAAGGTAACCCCTTGAGGAAGCTACATGAAAGTATAAATAAGAGGCAAGGCTCTCTCATTTGATATCACACTTGAGCATATCGAATATTTGTAGGTGACTGAGGTAACCAAAGGATATCCAAGCCGAATATCAAAGACAAGGTGAAGTAAAGAAGGCTGAAATTCAAGGGAGGATAAATTCTTTTGATGATACTTTCTAAGGTATGTTATTTACAGGTCATATCACCATTTTCACAATAAAAAAATTTATAGAATGTTTTAGACTGTGAAATTGATATTCTATTGAGAAAACATATCCAAGTAGCTATGGTACGAATTTCAGCTTGTGGGTCATTGTAGTTTTGGAGTTACACTATGTGGAAAATAGGGTTTGTGGCTAGTCCTGAAACTAGTCTAAAACATGTGTTTTGGGGTACAAACGTCATAATTTCTTCATAAAAGATCCAAATTAAGTAAGACCAAATGTGGTGGTTAGAGTAAAGTCTTTGGTATTCTATGTAAAATTTTCATATCCATACAACAAATATTCTATGCGTGGCACGCTCTACAAGTTCGCTCTCTAGAATAAGCCAGAATTCAACAAGGTATGCCATTTTTGCTATAACTCTTTTCTGAGAGGTTCCAAGTAGTGACACCTGGAGGAATTACACAAAACAAACTGAATAACATTGTGTACTATTTTCACTTCTTTATTCATTACAAGTACATAGTTATGATTATTTCAAGTTAGGGTTATTAACTAATCCAAAACTAGTCATGTGAGACTAAAGAAAAGTTTGATGAAAATGCTAGTCTCTTGTTGTTAAAGTTAAGGAATGTTTGCAGGTATGTGATCATATACACCAGGTCTATTACAGAGTTACAAATCGGATTTGGATAATGAAATTGATGAGGGATTTTGGTTGAGGTACATGTTGGGTACATGGTTGAGACAAGTAGTTGATGAGTTGGCACATACATGAGGTGTATAGTTGATGATGTTGGTACATCTTGATGAGTAGTTGATACATGATTGGTACATACTTGGTACATGGTTGGAGGCACTTGCTAGTATTATTTTTGACACACGGTTTAGGGATGATGTAGCATACTTGTATTGGTATATTATTAGAGGCACATATTGATCTTGGTGATGATTATGAGTTGGTGTGTTATTCTTGGTTGATGCACATCTTTGAGAGTTTTCTTGGTGATTTATCTTGGTAAGTAGATCTAATTTGGTTGATAAGATTCATGAGACAGGTTGTTTGGAAAGGTTGATTGATAAGATTTATTTGGCTGATAAGATTGATTCATTTGGTTGTTTGGAAAGGTTGTTGTGACATGTTATTTGTATAGGTTTGGTGCATGGTTGATGCACTTTTTCTTGGTACAAGTTGAGGTACAGGTTTGTTACATGGTTGATGCACTTGTTCATGGTATAGGTTGAGGTACAGGTTGGTGCATGGTTAATGCACTTGTTTATGGTACAGGTTGACTACAGGGTGTTTGGTACAGGTTTGTGCATGGTTGATGCACTTGTTTATGGTACAGTTTGATTGTAGGTTGATGCATGGTTGATGCATCGTTCACATTATTGGTACAAGTTGTTTGGTGCAGGTTGATTGGTACAGGTTTACAGCAGTATATCTCACAATGATAGTGTGACAGTGGTTCCATCATTCTACTTCTACTTCAGGACCATTGGACGAGGCAAGGACAGGTGGTTGTAGCCACCTTTCAGTTGTAGCCGTAGAACATAGGGGGTTGTAGCCTCCTTCTGGTTATAGCCAGAGAATTGGGGGGTTGGAGATTCCTTTAGGTTGTAGCCTGAGAAACTAGGGGGTTGGAGCCTCCTTCTAGTTGTAGATGGAAAACAAAGGAAGTTGGTGCTTCCAATGAATGTAATTCTTAAATACATATAAGAAAAACCATTATGTGATTTTCTCTCGCTTTGGGTTTCCACGTAAAACAATGGTGTATTGTGTATGTGTTTGATTGCTCATTTGTTCATTGTCTCTTTACTCTGCAACTATTGGATGATAATGCTACATTGATATAACACTTACATTTTATGGTGAGAAGGGATTAAATTTCTCTATTATTGATTCACCCCCCCTCTCGGTAACCCAACAATTGGTATTATAGTTGGTTCCTTCAGGAAATAGTTTAACCACTGGAAGGAGATCATGGATTATTCTGAGAATGGAGTACCAATGTTTAATGGTCATAATGGTTTTAAGTATGAGATGTGGAGCATAAGGAAGAAAGTATTTTTACAGGCACGGGGACATTATATTTGGCTATCAATTGTTACAGGATATGATAGTTCAAAAAGGGAAAAGACTGTAGCCAAGAAGGAATTGAACAATAATAACAAAATAGCAATGGATTTCATCTGGGAAAGATTACCTAATCCGGTAAGAGAAAAGGTTGGTAAATGTTCATCAGCCAAAGAACTTTGGGATAATTTATATGACATATATTCTTCACCCATCTCAGATTCCAAAAATGCTAAAGAAGATGTAGATACAGAAGAAGAAGAAATTTTTCTTCATGTCAGAAAGATTCAGAAGAGGAAGAGTATGAAGAAGCAGAAGTTGATTATAGAGAAAAATTGATCAGTGAAATTGAATATCTAAAGAAAGAAAGAGAAGAAAACAAGTCATCCAAGAAAGAATTTATGAAGCAAAAGGAAAGTGTTCAAGGTTCCAAAAAACATTAGAAGGTCATCAAGAATATAAGAGTTGATCAACTAGAAGATGCCAAAAGAATTGAAGAAATTATAGAATATCAAAAGAAATGTTTAGAATCCAACATAGTAGCACAAAAGGAAGAAGCAGAAAAGAGAGAAAATACATTGATGGATCATCTCAATGAAAGAACCAATGACTTAAACTAACTTGAGGAAGATTTTGGTCAAGAAGAGAGAAGACTGGAAGAAGAAATAATTACATTGAAAACCCAACTTAAAGAAGCAAAGAAAACAGAAGAGGTCATGAAGTCTTAGATAATGAAAAACGAAGAAGAGGTAGAGAAACTTGAAGAAGAAGTTGTCACACTAAGATTCAAAATTGTCAAGCTCAAAAAGAACGTTGAAGAGACAAAAACATCCACACCAGTTGTAGAGAATGAAGAGAAGCACTCTACGTTGCTAGAAAATAAGAATGAAGAAAATAGAAAGAGTTATGCAGAAGTACTCAAAGGAATGAATCATGGTCAACCAGAACCTAAGAAAACTAATAAAGATGCATCTTCAAGAACACCATCCATGTTCAAGCCACAAAGAAGCTTCAATCATGATCATGATTAGTCAAAGCAGAAATTCAGAAGGACTACACCACAAAGAAGATCACTCACTCCCAGGTATGCAAATTTCTTTTATGGTCATTTTTTTATTGTACTAAATTTGGGTATAAAGTTGTAGATTGCAGGGATTATAAATGAAATGTTCAAGAAAGAAATGCCTATGTGGCCCCACATAACATTGAATGTTACAAATGTCATAACTATGGACACATAGTTCGTGATTGTAGAAGCATGATCGATATTTCCATGAAAGAGAACACTGATATCATATATAAGAAAGTATGGATAAGAAAACAAGAAGAACATGTGAACAAAGACCAGGTCCCAGAGATTGCAATATTGGAAATAAAACAAGATGAAGAAAAATCTATAGAGAAAAAGAAGGATGTCAGATATTGAAAGAAAGGAAGGACAAGTAAATAAGAAACATGTTCAAGATATTGTACTTTCAGGTATTGTAGTGAAAGATGAATCCATAGACAGAAAGAAAGAAGTCAAAGCTCAGAGAGATGATGAATACACATCAGAGAAAGAATTGTTTTGAGCCATCCGGTTTAGAGACTCCCAGGTAATATTAATATTAGACAGGGGGAGTCTATGTGATATTTGTGACAGAAAAAGAAACCATCCTTCGAGCAGCTTTCAAAGTTTGAGAAGATATATCCAGAGAACTTAGTTAGCAGAAGTACAGTTTGATAGATTACTTAAGACTTCATGATAGTATAGTGATAAATGGGTCAGCATTATGGACAATTGCCCAAGTAGAGTCTTGGACAGTATGGACAAAGATGGATTTGTAAGAATACTTAGCATGTTTGGATAGATATATGAAAGTGGACGAGAGCATGGATTCATATATTGGTTCAGAGAGTGCTTCAAAGATAAAGGAGCATTATCATAATGGATGATAATTACACAGGAAATGTCTCGAACAATGCTAATGGATTCCAAATTGATAGATATTTTTTGGACACATGCAGTGCATACAATAATTCACATTCAAAACAGAGTAATGCTCAGAAACAACAATGAAAAAACTCCCTATGAATTATGGAAAGGAAGCACAGACAACAACCTCTACATCAAGGTAACTCAAGGTAGTATTTTATTAATTGAAATTTATATTGATAGTATAGTTTTTGGAAGTACTAATGAAAGGTTAAGCCAGACATTTGCAAAGGATATGCAGAACAAATTTGAAATGTCATTACTTGGAGAACTATCCTTCTTTTTGGGTATTCATATATGTCAAAGCAACCAAGGAATTTTTATTTTTCAAACTAAGTATCTCATAGAAATGCTAAAGAGGTTCAGAATGGAAGATTGAAAACTAGTTACCACTCCTATGCAAACTAGTTGCAAGTTGAGAAAAGATGATGATTCAAAGTCTACATATCAGAGGCAATACATGTCAATGATTGGTAGCTTACTATATGTGACAACATCCATACCAGATGTAATGCAGGCAGTTGGATAGGTGGCACGATTTCAAGTAGCACCAAAGGAATCGTATGTATTAGTAGTGAAGAGAATTCGTAGATATCTCAAAGGAACAAAAGAGTTTGGATTATGGTATCCAAAAGGAAAGGATCTATCACTTATTGCCTACATAGATGCATATTGGTTCAGCTTCATTGATGACTGATGAAGCACGGAGCAACGTTCTAGTTGGGTGAGTGTTCAGTATCATGGCTAAGCAAGAAACAATCATCATTATCTTTATCTACAGCCGAGGTAGAGTATATTACAGCAACAACATGTTGTACATGGGTTCTATGGATGAAACAAACTCTAACAGACATACAGGTTGAGTATAATGAGCCCATTCCAATCTATTGTGATAATACAAGTGTCATTGGTATCTCAAAGAACCTGGTGATGCACTCCAAAACGAAGCACATTCCAATCAAGTATCACTTTATACGAGAAAAGGTTGCAGAGAAGAACATCAGACTTGAATATGTGGGCACAAAATAACAAGTGGCAGAAATCTTTACAAAACCGCTTCCACGGGAAGCCTTTGAGTATCTTTGCCAAAGACTCAGAGTAATTTCTACTCCAAAATGAATGTTTTTGAATGCTTATCTTAAATGTATTAGATTTACATGAGGAAGCACCATAAAGAGGACATCTCAGGTTGGGAGGTCATTTTGAGGAAGAGCTAAGTCAGGGGGATTATCCCCAAGGACAATTCAGTTAGGGGGAGCAGCCCCAGATGGAAAGATACATTTGCCATTGATTACAAAGGGGGATATATTTATCAGATGCAAGATAGAAATGCTTGGAGAGAGAGCACAAAGGCATGTAGATAGGGGGAGCATCCCAAGGAGAGTTAAGTCACGGGGATCATCCCCAAAGGGAGATACCCTTTTCCATTGATTTCAAAGGGGGAGAGATAGAAACATTGATGAGGAGTATAAGCATGAATGTTATCATGACTAAGTATTTCCATCAATGTCGGTGTTGCCGTCAATACCAAAGGGGGATATTGTCAAAAAATTGTCTTAGGTTGATGGACAGTTGGTATGTATTGTTGGTTGTCATTGATGTCAACCATTGGAGAGTGATATTGTAGATTGATGTCAATCCTTGGAGAAAGTTCGGTAATAGTTTGGGTAATGGACCCAAGTTTGTTTGATGTATAATGGTATGAGTTTTAATATATTTTAAGGTAATACTATTATGTATATGTAGTACATTTCATGCCATTTCCGGTGGTATGTGGAACATCACATATCTCCTCACGGTTAGAGAGTTATGGCCATGTGAAGTTGGAGAACCCAGGTTTGGGTAATGGACCCAAGTTTGTTTGGTGTATAATGGTATGAGTTTTGATATATTTACAAGTAATACTATTTTAGATGGATATTACATGTCATGTCATTTATGGTGGTATGTGGAACGTCACATAACTCCTCACGGTTTGAGAGTTATGGCCTTACGAATTTGGAGAACCCTCATGAGTCATCTAGAAGCCCCAAAATGTCAAAGTAGTCAAAGTGGTTTAAGATATTTTTAGAAGGTAAATAATAAAGTGAAGTGATGAGTGTACTATTATTCAAAATGAATACAAAATAAATTATTTAAATAATAAAGTTAATGGAGAAATTACTATGTTGACAAGTGGTTAGAAGTGGGTTAGCCCTAAAATAAGGAAACTGGTTTAAGATGGTTAGAAGGTAACCCCTTGAGGTGAAGTGAAGTGATGAGTGTACTATAAGTCAAAGTGGATACAAAATAAATTATTTAAATAATAAATTTAATGGATAAATTACTAATTGGACAAGTGGTTAGAAGTTGGTTAACCTTAAAATAAGGAAAGTGGGTTAAGATGGTTAAAAGGTAACCCCTTGAGGAAGCTACATGAAAGTATAAATAAGAGGCAAGGCTCTCTCATTTGATATCACACTTGAGAATATCGAATATCTATAGGTGATTGAGGTAACTAAAGGATATCAAAGCCGAATTTCAGAGAGAAGGTGAAGTAAATAAGGTTGAAATTCAAGGGAGGATAAATTCTTTTAATGATGCTTTCTAAGGTATGTTATATATAGGTCATCTCACCATTTTCGCAATAACATTTTTTCTATAATGATTCAGACCATGAAATTTATATTCCATTGAGAAAACATATCCAAATAGTTGTACGAATTTCAGCTTGTGGATCGTTGTAGTTTTGGAGTTACACTCTGTGGAAAATAGGGTTTGTGGGCAGTCCTGAAACTAGTCTAAAACGGGTGTTTCGTGTACAAACGTCATAAATTATTCATAAAAGATCCAAATGAAGTAAGAAAAAATGTTTTGGTTAGAGTATAGTCTGTAGTATTTTGTGTAAAAAATTTCAGATCCATACAACAAATATTTCGTGCATGGTACACTCTACAAGTTCGCTCTCTATAATAAGCCAGAATTCAATAAGGTATGCCATTTTTGCTATAACTCCTTTTCTGAGAGGTTCCAAGTAGTGACACCTGGGGTAATTGCATAAACACGTTGAAGAACATTGTGTACTATTTTCATATCTTTATTCATTACAAGTACATAGTTATTATTATTTCAAGTTAGGGTTATTGACTAATCCAAAACTAGTCATGTGAGACTAAAGAAAAGTTTGATGAAAATGCTAGTCTCTTGTTGTTAAAGTTAAGGAAGGTTTGAAGGTATGTGATCATATACACCAGGTCTATTACAGAGTTACAAATCATATTTGGATGATGAAATTGATGAGGGCTTTTAGTTGAGGTACATGTTGGGTACATGGTTGAGACAAGTAGTTGATGAGTTGGCACACACATGAGGTATATAGTTGATGATGTTGGTACATCTTGATGAATCATAGTTGATGAGTAGTTGATACATGATTGGTACATACTTGGTACATGGTTGGAGGCACTTGCTAGCATTATTGTTGACACATGGTTTATGGATGATGTAGCATACTTGTATATTATTTGAAGCACATATTGATCTTGGTGATGATTATGAGTTGTTGTGTTATGCTTGGTTGATGCATATATTTGAGAGTTTTCTTGGTGATTGATCTTGAAAAATAGATATGATTTGGTTCATAAGATTGATGAGACAGGTTGTTGTGATAGGTTGTTTGGACAAGTTGTTGTGGCATGTTATTTGTATAGGTTTGGTGCATGGTTGATGCACTTGTTCTTGGTACAGGTTGAGATACAAGTTTGTTACATGGTTGATGCACTTGTTCATGGTACATGTTGAGGTACAGGTTGGTGCATGGTTAACGCACTTATTTATGGTACAGGCTAACTACAGGGTGTTTGGCACAGGTTGGTGCATGGTTGATGCACTTGTTTATGGTACATGTTGATTGCAGGTTGAGGTACAAGTTGATGCATGGTTCAGGTTATTGGTACAGGTTTTTTGGTGCAGATTGATTGGTACAGGTTTATAGCAGTATATCTCACAGTGATAGTGTGACAGTGGTTCCATCATTCTACTTCTACGTCAGGGTGGTTGGACGAGGAAAGGACATAGGGGGTTCATTGGCATGTTTTACAGGCATCATATTCTTGTCATTGATGGAAAGTACAACAACGATGATGGCCTAAGTACAGGAAGAATGTGTGAGGAGGGCACCAGAAGTGTTTTGGAAGATGCAGTAGAGAAAGCTCGATAAGATCAGAAGAGATAGTGCAGAGTATGTGTGTTTGTCATTGATGGCAAAGATCACGATCAACAGTGCAACGATAATGGCATGGCAATGCCAAGTTCAACAGTGATCGTTGGATCCCATTTAGATTTCTCGATGATCGTCGAATCATCAAGATTGTGGACCGTTGATCTGACTCCATTTCAGAGTTTTGGATACCAGGAGTTGGAGGAGTCAAGAGTTGAGACTCTTCATCATAGGAGTCCCGAAGTTGCAAAATGCAAAACGTTGAAATCCCAAAATAGGCACATCAACAAAGACTCCATTTCGGAGTTTTGGATACCAGGAGTTGGAGGAGTCAAGAGTCGAGACTATTCATCACAAGAGTCCTGAAGTTGCGAAATGTGAAACACCAAAATCCCAAAACAGACACATCAACAAAGACTCCATTTCGAAGTTTCATATACTGGGAGTTGGAGGAGTCAAGAGTCGAGACTCTTCATCGTAGGAGTCCCGAAGTTGAGAAATGAGAAACGCCGAAATCCCAAAACAGGCACAACGAAGGCTCGTGAATTTCTGAAATGATCCTGGCCAAGAAGGGAAAATTACAGTATGCGCAGTGTGAGACCAAAGGTATGTGTAGAGTGAGATAAAACTTAGAGATGAGTAACAGATGAGGAATAGACAGAAGCGAGATGCAGTTTTCTTTTTGAGGCTTGAGCGAGCGAAGAAGAGAAAAAGTGGAGTGGCAATGAACAACCCGATGAGCAGAACCGTGGCATGGTGAAGAGCATGCAGAGGCACTATGCATGGAGGAAGAAGAAGGTGCACAGATAGTATAAATACGTAGAACAGAGAAGAGATGGAGGCTTTTGTTGAGAGTGATTTAGGCATGTAGAAGGAGGCAGTGTGCAGCAGCTAAAATACAAGAAGAGGAATGGTGCATTGAATGGACATGGCGCATAGAGCATAAAAGGTAGAAGAACAAAAAGCACAAGGCATGTGTGTAGGAAGATAGTGAGGCAGACAGAGCAGGGCAGTGTAGCAGAACAGTGATGATACTGGTAAGTCATTGATGAACATTATATCACTGTAATAAGTTTCAATAGCAAAGATTGATATTTCAGGGTGGTTGGGAGGAGCTAGGGAGGACTATTGTCCTCAGAGGTTCAAGTGGGTGCTTGAACACAAGGAGTTGGATCTTCCATCTAGTTGCATCCAGAGAAACCAGGGTAGCAATGTGGTGCAAGGGAGAACTGTTATTCTCTGTTTTACAGGTTGGTGCCTATGTCACTGGAAGTTGGTGCTTCCATCCAGTTGGTGCTGGAACACTTAGGGAGTTGTTTCTTCCTTCTAGTGGGTGCTAGAGAAACCAGGGATTTGGTGCTTCCTTCTAGTGGGTGCTAGAGAAACCAGGGAGTTGGTTCTTCCTTATAGTGGGTGCTAGAGAAACCAGGGATTTGGTGTTTCCTTCTAGTAGGTGCTAGAGAAACAAGGGAGTTGGTGCTTCCTTCTAGTAGGTGCCAGAGAAAACAGAGAGTTGGTGCTCTCATCAAGTTGCAACTTGCAAAACAGAGATTGTAGCCTCACAATGAGTTGGATCTCATATGTATGATAATGTAGAGAATGTAAAGATTACTTATCATACCAAGAAGAAGAGGTTTTTACCCTTTATGGGTTTCCTCAGGAAATATCTGTCTCTATATATTTCATATGTGTGACTGATGTCAAATGTTCTTTTGCTTACCTCCCTGCATTATTGTGATTGTCATTAAAGTTCTCTTTAAAGAGTTTAAAATAAGCATAATTGTTTAAGCACGGTAACAACTGATTCACCCCCCCCCCTCTCAGTTTTCCAACAATTGGTATCAGAGTAAGTTCCTTTTATCTAAAGGTAGATCTGTAAGCTTAAACATGAAAATTCATGAAGGGACTTCAGCCACTAAGCCTCCTCTATTTGATGGAACAAATTTTGCCTTCCGGAAGGTTAGAATGAGAACATACCTAATGGCCTTAGGTGCTAATGTTTGGGATGTAGTAGAGACTGGATACATAAAGCCTGTTATGCTAGCTTCCAAGGATGATAAGTTAGAATTTAGCTTTAATGCTAAGGGAATGAATGCTATCTTGAATGGACTTGTAGAAGCCAAGTTTGTAAAGGTGATGCATCTTCAAACTACCAAAGAAATGTGAAATAAACTTATTAGCAGCTATGAACAAAATGAGAAAGTAAAAGATGCCAAACTTCAAACATTTAGGTTGAAGTTTGAACAACTAAAGATGAATGAAGATGAAACATTTAGCAAGTATTTTTTAAGAGTTGAAGAACTTGTGAATGCCATGAAGGGTCTTGGTGAGAAGATTGAAGAATCAATTTTAGTTCAGAAGATTTTAAGATCTTTGCTTGATAAATTTAATCCAAAAGTCTCTGCAATAGAAGAACTAAATGATCTTAAAACTTTGTCCATTGATCAACTCCTAGGAACTTTAATTTCATATGAAATGAGAATCAACAAATATAAATCCATTACTAGAGAAGCATCTTTTAAAGCAGACAAGGATACCGATTCAGATTTAGATGATATTGAGGCAAAATTTGTGAGAAGGTTAAAGAAATAATCAGGAAAATATCAAGGCAAGCTTCCCCTCAAATGTTTTAACTGTGGTAAGATAGGTCACTTTGCAAATAAGTGTCCACACAAGAAGAAGGACCAGAACTCTAAAGGTGAAGAGAAGTACAAATCCAAAAGATTTGATAGAAAGAAAAGTTTATG
>ML793086.1:208079-224334 GCA_009831015.1 Picea engelmannii
TGTAGGAACACAATGAAATACAGAAATACACATAAACACAGAGATGCAATGGAAATAAGACTTCATTTCATTAATAACAAATGACTGAAATATGCTTACAGACAGAATGGAAATAAACTAGCTAGGGCGCTGGTAGCTTATCTATGAGAAGAGATGTGGATGCTACTCGCATCCATGAGAAGATGATTACAATGAGGATATGAAGGCCCTTTTACAATAAATGGGAATGCCAAAAGTCGTAGACATCCAAAACCCTAACCCTGGGAGATGAAGCACCAAAAGTCATGTGGGCCCCGTTTGGGTAAGTTGGTGCATCAACTTCCCAGGGTCGTAACTTTTGTATACGATCTTCGTTTTAGGCGTATGATAGCTCGTTGGAAAGATATATCTGAGGCCTACAATGCTCAAGACAAATTAGCATTGAAATACCCAAAAAAACATCGTTTAGGGCCGCAAAATGGCCCCGGAAGTTCAAGACCCGAAAAAAAACTGCTAAAAATAGTAAACTGTGTGAAAACTGAAAAAATGAAAGAAGCAATGGTGGGGGTCCAAGTGGAATAGGTGGGTGGCCACCAATATCCACCTGGATCACAGGTGGCATGATTTCACATGGCACCAAAGGAATCACATGTATTAGTAGTGAAGAGGATTTTCAAATATATCAAAGGAACATAAGAGTTTGGATTATGGTATCCAAAAGGAAAGGATCTATCATTTATTTCCTACACAAATGAAAATTGGGTAGGTTGCATTGACGACCGATGTAGCACTAGTGGATCAACGTTCTACTTGGGTGAGTGTTTAGTATCATGGCTAAGCAAGAAACAATCATCAGTATCTTTATCTACAGCCGAGGTAGAGTATATTTCAGCAGTAGCATGTTGTACACAGGTTCTATGGATGAAACAAACTCTGACAGATATATAGGTTGAGTATGATGAGACCATTCCAATCTATTTTGATAATACAATTGGCATCGGTATCTCAAGGAACCCGATGATGCACTCCAAAATGAAGCACATTCAAATCAAGTATCACTTTCTACGAGAACAGGATGCAGAGAAGAACATCAAAGTTGAATATGTGGGCACAAAATAACAAGTGGCAGAAATATTTACAAAACCGCTTCGATGGGAAGCCTTTGAGTATCTTTGCCAGAGGCTCGAAGTAATTTATACTCCAAAATAAATGATTTTTAATGCTTATCTTATATGTCTTAGATTTACATGAGAAAGCACCATTAACAGGACAGTTCAGATTGGGATATTAGTTTGAGGAAGAGCTCATTCAGGGGGATTATCCCCAAGGACAATTTAGTTAGGGGAGAAGCCTCGGATGGAAAAATACCTTTCCATTGATAACAAAGGAGGAGATATTTATCAGATGCAGGATAGAAAAGCTTGGAGAGAGATCACAAAGGCATGTAGACAGGGCGAGCAGCCCAAGGAGAGTTCAATTAGGGGGAGCAGCCCCAAAGGGAGATACCCTTTTCCATTGATGTCAAAGGGGGAGAGATAGAAACATTGATGAGGAGTATAAGCATGAATGTTATCATGACTAAGTGTTGCCATTAATGTTGGTGTTATCATCAATATCAAAGGGGGAGATTGTCAGACATTTGGCTTAGGTTGATGGACAGTTGGTATGGATTGTTGGTTTTCATTGATTTCAACCATTGGAGAGTGATATTGTAGATTGATGTCAACCCTTAGTGATTGATGTCAACCCTTGGAGAAAGTCTGGTAGCGAATTCTGGTAGTACAAAGGTTTGGGTAATGGACCCGATTTTGTTTGGTATATAATGGTATGTGTTTTAATATATTTGAAGGTAATACTATTCTATATGGGTAGTACATGTCATTCCATTTCCAGTGGTATGTGGAACATCACATAACTCCTCACGGTTAGAGAGTTATGGCCATGTGAAGTTGGAGAACCCAGGTTTGGGTAATGGACCCAAGTTTGTTTGATGTATAATGGTTTGAGTTTTGATATATTTGCAGGTAAGACTATTCTACATGGATAGTACATGTCATACAATATATGGTGGTATGTGGAACGTCACATAACTCCTCACGGTTTGAGAGTTATGGCCTTACAAATTTGGAGAACCCTCATGAGTCATCTAGAAGCCTCAAAAGGTCAAAGTAGTCAAAGTGGTTTAAGAGATTTTTATAAGGTAGATAATAAAGTGAAGTGATGAATGTACTATAATTCAAAGTGAATACAAAATAAATTATTTAAATAATAAAGTTAATGGAGAAATTACTAAGTTGACAAGTGGTTAGAAGTGGGTTAGCCCTAAAATAAGGAAATTGGTTTAAGATGGTTAGAAGGTAACCCCTTGAGGTAAAGTGAAGTGATTAGTGTACTATAAGTCAAAGTGGATACAAAATAAATTATTTAGATAATAAAGTTAATGGATAAATTACTAATTGGACAAGTGGTTAGAAGTCGATTAACCCTAAAATAAGGAAAGTGGGTTAAGATGGTTAAAAGGTAACCCCTTGAGGAAGCTACATGAAAGTATAAATAAGAGGCAAGGCTCTCTCATTTGATATCACACTTGAACATATCGAATATATACAGGTGACTGAGGTAACCAAAGGGTATCTAAGCCGAATTTATGAGAGAAGATGAAGTAAAGAAGGCCGAAATTCAAAGGAGGATAAATTATTTTGATGATACTTTCTAAGGTATGTTATTTGCAGGTCATCTCACTTGTAAATAAGGACGAAAGTAAGAAAAATCATTTTGTGGTTTTCTCTCGCTTTGGGTTTCCATGTAAAATGAAAGAAAAGAAGGACAAGTAAATAAGGAACATGTTCAAGTTATTGTACTTTCAAGTATTGTAGTGAAAGATGAATCCATAGACAGAAAGAAAGAAGTCAGAGCTTAGAGAGATGATGAATCTACCAATGAAGATGATGATGAATACACATCAGAGAAAGAATTGTTATGAGCCATGCGGCTTAGAGACTCCCAAGTAATATGAATATTAGACAGGGGGAGTCTATGCGATAGCTTTGACAGACCAAAGAATCATCCTTCGAGTGGCTTGCAGAGTTTTAGAAGACAGATCCAGAGCATTCAGTTAGCAGATGTACAGTTTGATAGATTAATTAAGACTTCATGATAGTATAGTGATAAAAGGGTCAACATTATGGACAATTGCGCAAGTAGAGTCTTGAACAGTATGGACAGAACTGGATTTGTAAGAATACTTAGCAGGCTTGGATAGATATATGAAAGTGGATGAGAGCATGGATTCATAGATTGGTTCAGAGAGTGCTTCAAAGACAAAGGAACATTATCATAATGGATGATAATTACATAGGAAATGGCTTGAACAATGCTAATGGATTCCAAATTGATAGATATTTTTTGGACACTTGCAGCGCATACAACAGTTCACATTCAAAACAGAGTAATGCTCAGAAACAACAATGACAAAACTCCCTACGAACTATGGAAAGAAAGTGCAGACAACAACCTCTACCTAAAGGTAACTCAAGGTAGTATTTTATTAATTGAAATTTATATTGATGATATTTTTTTTGGAAGTATTAATGATAGGCTAAGCCAGAAAATTACAAAGATATGAAGAATGAATTGGAAATGTCATTACCTGGAGAACTATCCTTCTTTCTGGGTCTTCATATATGTCAAAACAACCAAGGAATTTTTATTTTTCAAACTAAGTATCTCAAAGAAATGCTAAAGAGGTTCAGAATGGAAGATTGAAAACTAGTTACCACTCCTATCCAAACCAGTTGCAAGTTGAGAAAAGATGATGATTCAAAGTCTACAGATCAGAGGCAATAGAGGTCAATGATTGGTAGCTTACTATATGTGACAACATCCAGACCAGATGTAATGCAGGCAGTTGGATAGGTGGCATGATTTCAAGCAGCACTAAAGGAATCACATGTATTAGCGGTGAAGAGGATTTTAAAATATCTCAAAGGAACATAAGATTTTGGATTATGGTATACAAAAGGAAAGGATCTATCACTTATTGCATACCAGATGCAGATTGGGCAGGTTGCATTGATGACTGACGAAGCACGAGTGGATAAGTGTTCTACTTGGATGAGTGTTTAGTATCATGGTTAAGTAAGAAACAATCATCAGTATATTTATCTACAGCCGAGGTAGAGTATATTGTAGCAGCAGCATGTTGTACATGGGTTTTATGGATGAAACAAACTCTGACAGATATACAGGTTGAGTATGATGAGCCAATTCCAATCTATTGTGATAATACAAGTGTCATCGGTATCTCAAAGAACCCAATGATGCACTCCAAAATGAAGCACATTCAAATCAAGTATCACTTTCTATGAGAACAGGTTGAAGAGAAGAACATCAGAGTTGAATATGTGGGCACAAAATAACAAGTGGTAGACATCTTTACAAAACTGCTTCCACAGGAATCCTTTGAGTATCTTTTCCAGAGACTCGGAGTAATTTCTACTCCAAAATGAATGATTTTGAATTCTTATCTTATATGTCTTAGATTTACATGAGGAAGCACCATAAAAAGGATAGTTTAGGTTTGGATATCAGTTTCAGGAAGAGCTCGGCCAAGGGTATTATCCCCAAGGAAAATTTAGTTAGGGAGAGCAGCCCCAGATGGAAAGATACCTTTTCCATTGATAACAAAGGAGGAGATATTTATCAGATGCGGGATAGAAATACTTGGAGAGAGAGCACAAAGGCATGTAGACAGGGGGAGCATCCCAAGGAGATTTCAGTCAAGGGGAGCAGCCCCAAAGGGATATACCTTTTTCTATTGATGTCAAATGGAGAGAGATAAAAACATTGAGGAGGAGTATAAGCATGAATGTTATCATGACTAAGTGTTGCCATCAATGTCAAAGGGGGAGATTGTCAAACATTTGGCTTAGGTTGATGGACAATTGGTATGGATTGTTGGTTTTCAATGATGTCAACCATTGGAGAGTGATATTGTAGATTGATGTCAACCCTTAATGATTGATGTCAACCCTTGGAGAAAGTTCGGTAGAACAAATGTTTGTGTAATGGACCCAAGTTTGTTTGATGTATAATGGTATGAGTTTTAATATATTTGAAGGTAATACTATTCTAGATGGGTAGTACATGTCATTCCATTTTTGGTGGTATGTGGAACATCACATAACTCCTCACGGTTAGAGAGTTATGGCCATGTGAAATTGGAGAACCCAAGTTTGGGTAATGGACCCAAGTTTGTTTGATGTATAATGGTATGAGTTTTGATATATTTGCAAGTAATACTATTCTATATGGATAGTACATGTCATTCCATTTCTAGTTGTATGTGGAATGTCACATAACTCCTCACGGTTTGAGAGTTATGGCCTTACGAATTTGGAGAACCCTCATGAGTCATCTAGAAGCCCCAAAAGGTCAAAGTAGTCAAAGTGGTTTAAGAGATTTTTAGAAGGTAAATAATAAATTGAAGTGATGATTTTACTATAATTCAAAGTGAATACAAAATAAATTATTTAAATAATAAATTTAATGGACAAATTACTAAGTTGACAAGTGGTTAGAAGTGGGTTAGCCCTAAAATAAGGAAACTGGTTTAAGATGGTTAGAAGGTAACCCCTTGAGGTAAAGTGAAGTGGTGAGTGTACTATAATTCAAAGTAGATATAAAATAAATTATTTAAATAATAAATTTAATGGATAAATTACTAATTGGACAAGTGGTTAGAAGTTGGTTAACCCTAAAATAAGGAAAGTGGGTTCAGATGGTTAAAAGGTAACCCCTTGAGGAAGTTACATGAAAGTATAAATAAGAGGCAAGGCTCTCTCATTTGATATCACACTTGAGCATATCGAATATCTACAGGTTACTGAGGTAACCAAAGGATATCTACGCCAAATTTTAGAGAGAAGGTGAAGTAAAGAAGGCAGAAATTCAAAGGAGAATAAATTCTTTTGATGATGCTTTCTAAGGTATGCTATTTACAGGTCATCTCACCATTTTCACAATAAATTTTTTTATAGAATGATTCAAACTGTGAAATTGACATGCCATTGAGAAAACATATCCAAGTATCTGTGGTACAAATTTCAGCTTGTGGGTCGTTTTATTTTTGGAGTTACACTCTGTGGAAAATAGGGTTTGTGGCTAGTCCTTAAACTAGTCTAAAACAGGTGTTTCGGGTACAAACATTATAACTTATTCATAACAGATCCAAATTAAGTAAGACCAAATGTGTTGGTTATAGTAAAGTCTTTAGTATTCTGTGTAAAATTTTTAGATCCATACAACAAATATTCTGTGCATGGCACGCTCTACAAGTTCGCTCTCTAGACTAAGCCAGAATTCAACAAGGTATGTCATTTTTGCTATAACTCCTTTTCTGAGAGGTTCCAAGTAGTGACACTTGGAGAAATTTTATAAAACACATTGAAGAACATTGTGTATTATTTTCAGATATGTATTCATTACAGGTACATAGTTATGATTATTTCAAGTTAGGATTATTGACTAATCCAAAACTAGTCATGTGAGACTAAAGATAAGTTTGATGAAAATGCTAGTCTCTTGTTGTTAAAGTTAAGGAAGGTTTAGAGGTATGTGATCATATACACCAAGTCTATTACAGAGTTACAAATCATATTTGGATGATGAAATTGATGAGGGCTTTTGGTTGAAGTACATGTTTGGTACATGGTTGCGACAAGTAGTTGATGAGTTGGCACATACATGGGGTGTATAGTTGATGATGTTGGTACATGTTGATGAGTCATACTTGATGAGTAGTTGATACATGATTGGTACATACTTGGTAGGTGGTTGGAGGCACTTGCTAGTATTATTGTTGACACATGGTTTATGGATGATGTAGCATACTTTTATTGGTATATTATTAAAAGCACATATTGATCTTGGTGATGATTATGAGTTGTTGTGTTATGCTTGGTTGATGCACGTCTTTGAGATTTTTCTTGGTGATTGATATTGGTAAGTAGATCTGATTTGGTTGATAATATTGATGAGACGGGTTGTTGTGATAGGTTGTTTGGACAGGTGGTTGTGACATGTTATTTGTACAGGTTTGGTGAATGGTTGATGCACTTGTTCTTGGTACAGGTTGAGGAACATGTTTGTTACATGGTTGATGCACTTGTTCATGGTACAAGTTGAGGTACAAGTTGGTGCATGGTTAATGCACTTGTTTATGGTACAGGTTGACTACAGGGTGTTTGGTACAGGTTGGTGCATGGTTGATGCACTTGTTTATGGTACAGGTTGATGCATGGTTGATGCATGGTTCAGGTTATTGGTACGGGTTGATTGGTACATGTTTACAACAGTATATCTCACAATGATAGTGTGACAGTGGTTCCATCATTCTACTTCTATGTGAGGGCGATTGGACGGGGAAAAGACAGGTGGTTGTAGACACCTTCCGGTTGTAGTCGGAGAACATATGGGAGAAAATCGTTTACTTCTTTGAAAACATTATAAGCTTGTTTATGAATATAGGGATAATTCAATTATGCTCCTTGTATACTGGAATTCATGAAGTATACTAGGATTTCAAAACCTTTTGCAATTTTTTTAGTCAAAATAGCTACATAGGAGACATCAGATGCAAAAGTATAAAAAAAAATCTTTCTCAAAATCTAGAGTCATTAAGGAGTGAGCTTGAACAATTGCTTCTTTAATACTTTTGAAATATTCTCTTTCCTTTTTGTCCCACTTCAATGCAAAGATATTTTTAATCATGGTTCATGTAAAGGCTTAACCATTTAGACAAATCTAGGAAGAAATATTCTTACAAAATTATTTTTTCCTATAAAGGATTGCATGTTCTTTTTATTATGAGGAAAAGAAATTTGTGAAATAGCCTTTGTGCTCTCATGATCTATTACAATCCAATGTTTTGAAACAATGAAACCCAAAATTTTACTTTATATTACTGCAAAAATGGTCGTATTTGGATTCAAGAAAATTTTGTATCTTCTACATCGATAAAAAAATTGTCTTAAATGATGAACATGATCACTTGTTTCTTGGGAATATAATGTAATATAATCTAGATAAACAACCATATATTTATTTATTATTCCTCTGAAAGAGATGTTTGTGGCTCTTTGAAATGTGGCCCATGCATTAATTAAACCAAAAGGCTCCTCCCGATATCAAATTACAAAGCCACACCACTTGCATATTCACAACTTGAAAACATCGATGAGGTACAATCCATATGCACATGTTCTAACCATGTGCATATTGCAGCACCAACATGTTCTAACCATGTGCATATTGCAGCAACAGCATGTTCTAACCATGTGCATATTTCAATCCATATTATAGCAACAACATGTTGTACACAGGTTCTATGGATGAAACAAACTCTGACAGATATATAGGTTGAGTATGATGAGCCCATTCCAATCTATTTTGATAATACAAGTGCCATCAGTATCTCAAAGAACCCGGTGATGCACTCCAAAACGAAGCACATTCCAATCAAGTATCAATTTCTACGAGAATAGGTTGTAGAGAAGAACACCAGAGTTGAATATGTGGGCACAAAATAACAAGTGGCAGACATATTTACAAAACCGCTTCCATGGGAAGCCTTTGAGTATATTTTCCAGAGACTCGAAGTAATTTCTACTCCAAAAAAATGATTTTGAATGCTTATATTATATGTCTTATATTTACATGAGGAAGCACCATAAAGATGACACTTCAGGTTGGGAGATTAGTTTGAGGAAGAGCTTAGTCGGGGGGATTATCCCCAAGGACAATTCAGTTAGGGGAAGTAGCCCCAGATGGAAATATATGTTTGCCATTGATAACAAAGGGGGAGGTATTTACCAAATGCTTGGAGAGAGATCACAAAGGCATGTAGATAGGGGGAGCAGCCCAAGGAGAGTTCAGTCAGGGGGAGCAACCCTAAAGGGAGATACCCTTTTCCATTGATGTCAAAAGGGGACATATAGAAACATTGATGAGGAGTATAAGCATGAATGTTATCATGACTAAGTGTTGCCATCAATGTTATTGTTGCCATGAATGCCAAAGGGGGAGATTGTCAGAAAGTTGGTTTAGGTTGATGGACAATTGGTATGGATTGTTGGTTTTCATTGATGTCAACCATTGGAGAGTGATATTGTAGATTGATTTCAACCCTTATTGATTGATGTCAACCCTTGGTGATTGATGTCAACCCTTGGTGAAAGTCCGGTAGCGAATTCTGGTAGCACAAAGGTTTGGGTAATGGATCCGAGTTTGTTTGATGTATAATGGTATGAGTTTTAATATATTTGAATGTAATACTATTCTATATGGGTAGTACATGTCATTTCATTTCCATTGGTATATGGAACATCACATAACTCCTCACGGTTAGAGAGTTATGGCCATGTGAAGTTCGAGAACCCGAGTTTGGGTAATGGACCCAAGTTTGTTTGATATATAATGGTATGAGTTTTGATATATTTGCAGGTAAGACTATTCTAGATGGATAATACATGTCATGCCATTTCTGGTGGTATGTGGAATGTCACATAAATCCTCACGGTTTGAGAGTTATGGCCTTACGAATTTGGAGAACCCTCATGAGTCATCTAGAAGCCCCAAAAGGTCAAAGTAGTGAAAGTGGTTTAAGCGATTTTTAGAAGGTAGATAATAAAGTGAAGTGATGAATGTATTGTAATTCAAAGTGAATACAAAATAAATTATTTAAATAATAAATAATGGAGAAATTACTAAGTTGACAAGCGGTTAGAAGTGTGTTAGCCCTAAAATAAGGAAAGTGGTTTAAGATGGTTAGAAGGTAACCCCTTGAGGTAAAGTGAAGTGATTAGTGTACTATAATTCAAAGTGGATAAAAAATAAATTATTTAGATAATAAATTTAATCGATAAATTACTAATTGGACAAGTGGTTAGAAGTCAGTTAACCCTAAAATAAGGAAAGTGGGTTAAGATGTTTAAAAGGTAACCCTTGGAGGAAGCTACATGAAAATATAAATAAGAGGTAAGGCTCTCTCATTTGATATCACACTTGAGAATATTGAATATCTACATGTGAATGAGGTAACCAAAGGATATCTAAGCCAAATTTCAGAGAGAAGATGAAGTAAAGAAGGCCGAAATTCAAAGGAGGATAAATTCTTTTGATGATGCTTTCTAAGGTATGTTATTTACAGGTCATCTCACCATTTTCGCAATAACGTTTTTTCTAGAAGATTCAGACCATGAAATCGATATGCCATTGAGAAAACATATCCAAGTAGTTGTGGTACGAATCTCATCTTGTGGGTCGTTGTATATTTGGAGTTACACTCTGTGGAAAATAGGGTTTGTGGCTAGTCCTGAAACTAGTCTAAAATAGGTAATCTGGGTACAAACATCATAAATTCTTCATAACATATCCAAATTAAGTAATAAAAAATGTGATGGTTAGAGTACAATCTTTAGTATTCTGTGTAAAATTTTCAGATCCATACAACAAATTTTCTGTGTGTGGATCGCTCTACAAGTTCGCTCTCTAGAATAAGCCATAATTCAACAAGGTATGCCATTTTTGTTATAACTCCTTTTCTGAGAGGTTCCAAGTAGTGACATTTGGAGGAATTTCATAAAACACACTGAAGAACATTGTGTACTATTTTCATATCTTTATTCATTACAGGTACATAGTTATGATTATTTCAAGTTAGGGTTATTGACTAATCCAAAACTAGCCATGTGAGACGAAAGAAAATTTTGATGAAAATTCTAGTCTCTTGTTGTTAAAGTTAAGGAAGGTTTGCAGATTTGTTGAAATTTAAGGGAGAATAAATTCTTTTGATGATGCTTTCTAAGGTATGTTATTTACAGGTCGTCTCACCATTTTCTCAATAAACATTTTTCTGAAATGATTCAGACCGTGAAATTGATATGCCATTGAGAAAACATATCCAAGTAGTTGTGATACGAATGTCAACTTGTGGGTCATTGTAGTTTTGGAGTTACACTCTGTGGAAAATAGGGTTTGTGGCTAGTCCTGAAACTAGTCTAAAACAGGTGTTTCGAGTACAAACATCATAAATTCTTCATAAAAGATCCAAATTATGTAAGACCAAATGCATTGGTTAGAGTACATTCTATAGTATTCTATGTAAAATTTTCAGATCCATACAAAAAAAATTCGTGCATGGAATGATCTACAAGTTTGCTCTCTAGAATAATCCAGAATTCAACAAGCTATGCCATTTTTTCTATAACTCCTTTTCTGAGAGGTTCCAAGTAGTGACACCTAGAGGAATTGTATAAAACACATTGAAGAACATTGTGTACTATTTTCAGATCTTTATTCATTAGAGGTACATAGTTATGATTATTTCAAGTTAGGGTTATTGACTAATCCAAAACTAGTCATGTCAGACTAAAGAAAAGTTTGATGAAAATGATAGTCTCTTGTTGTTAAAGTTAAGGAAGGTTTGCAGGTATTTGATCATATCCACAAGGTCTATTATAGAATTACAAATCAGATTTGGATGATGAAATTGATGAGGGCTTTTGGTTGAGGAACATGTTTGGTACATGGTTGAGACAAGTAGTTGATGAGTTGGCACATACATGAGGTGTATAGTTGATGATGTTGGTACATCTTGATGAGTCATAGTTGATGAGTAGTTGATACATGATTGGTACATACTTGGTACATGGTTGGAGGCACTTGYTARTATTATTGTTGACACATGGTTTATGGATGATGTAGCATACTTGTATTGGTATATTATTAGAAGCACATATTGATCTTGGTGATGATTATGAGTTGTTGTGTTATGCTTGGTTGATGCACATCTTTGAGATTTTTCTTGGTGATTGATCTTGGCAAGTATATCTGATTTGGTTGATAATATTGATGAGACAGATTGTTGTGATAGGTTGTTTAGACAGGTCGTTGTGACATGTTATTTGTACAGGTTTGGTGCATGGTTGATGCACGTGTTCTTGGTATAGGTTTGTTACATGGTTGATGCACTTGTTCATGGTACAGGTTGGTGCATGGTTAATGCACTTGTTTATGGTACAGGTTGACTACAGGGTGTTTGGTACAGGTTGGTGCATGGTTGATGCACGTGTTTATGGTACAAGTTAATTATAGGTTGATGCATGGTTGATGCATGGTTTGGGTTATTGGTACAGGTTGTTTGGTGCAAGTTGATTATTACATGTTTACAACAATATATCTCAGAGTGATAGTGTGACAGTGGTTCCATCATTCTACTTCTACGTCAGGGCGGTTGGACAAGGAAAGGACAGGTGGTTGTAGCCACCTTCCGATTGTAGCCAGAGAAAATAGGGGGTTGTGGCCTCCTTCTGGTTGTATCCAGAGAATTGGGGAGTTGGAGCTTCCTTTAGCTTGTAGCCTAAGAAACTAGGGGGTTGGAGCCTCCTTGCACTTGCAGCTGAAAAACAAAGGAAGTTGGTGCTTCCAATGAATGTAATTCTTAAAGACATATAATAAAAAGCATTATGTGGTTTTCTCTCGCTTTGGGTTTCCACGTAAAACACTGGTGTACTATGTATGTGTCTGATTTCTCATTTGTTCATTGTTTGTTTACTCTCCAACTATTGGATGATAATGCTACATTGATATAACACTTTCATTTTATGGTGAAAAAGGATTAAATTGCTCTATTACTGATTCACCCCCCCTCTCAATAACCCAACATTACAATGACCTTTGTATATGACTTCAACAGATATGGACGAAAATGGTCTACTTCTTTGAAGAAATTATAAGCTTGTTTATGAATATATGGATAATTCAATTATGCTCCTTGTATACTGTAACTCATGAAGTATATTGGGATTTCAGAACCTTTTGCATTTTTTTTAGTCAAAATAGTTGCATAGGAGACATCAGATGCAAAAGTATAAAACAAAATCTTTCTCAAAATCTAGAGTCATTAAGGAGGGAGCTTGAACAATTGCTTCTTTAATACTTTTGAAATATTCTCTTTCTTTTTTGTCCCACTTCAATGCAAAGATATTTTTAATCATGTATCATGTAAAGGCTTAACCATTTAGACAAAGCTAGGACGAAATATTCTTACAAAATTATTTTTTCCTATAAAGGATTGCATGTTCTCTTTATTATGAGGAAAAGAAATTTGCGAAATAGCCTTTGTGCTCTCATGATCTATTACAATCCAATGTTTTGAGACAATGAAACCCAAAATTTTACTTTATATTACTGCGAAAATGGTCTTATTTGGATTCAAGGAAATTTTGTATCTTCTACATCGATAAAAAAAAGTGTCTTAAATGATGAACATGATCACTTGTGTCTCGAGAATATAATGTAATATCATCCAGATAAACAACCATAGATTTATTTATTATTCCTCTGAAAGCGATGTTCGTGGCTCTTTGAAATGTGGTCCATGCATTAATTAAACCAAAAGGATCCTCCTGATATCAAATTACAAAGCCACGCCACTTGCATATTCACAACTTGAAAACATCAATGAGATACAATCCATATGCACATGTGGTTGACCACTTGGTTCTTGTTGACCTAATGCAGGTTCCTATTAGGGATGCATTTAATCGATCATAATGATATAAATATAACTATTATGTGATTGGGGGGGATTATTCTATAGAGGCTAGAAGAGAATTAGTGAGAGAGTATACCAATAATGTCCCTCTTTTTGAAATAGTCAAATGTGTCATTTATGTTGGTTTAATATATGAAAAAGCAAAGTTATTAGCATGGGATCATAACACAGATAGTGATTATATCATGTAATGACATTCATTTAGAGAGTTAGGTTTATATATAATGAATTTAAAAAATATGTGATGTGGACAGATCAAAGGTTGATGCAAATTTTTGGAAGCAATGTTGTATGGAAGTAGGCTTCCCAATTGGTGAGAAAAGTGTGAAATAAAAAATTCACAAAGGAATTGATGCATTTAGAGCCATAAATAATTATTTTCATTTGGGATTTAAAACTAGACATGCAAGAGATTTGATTGATGATATATTTATCTTGTGAGAAGGTATTGGTATAAAAAATCAAAAGGCTAAAAGGTGTACAACACCTTTGTAGTAAGCATTGGTAAGATAGGTCCTAAATTCAAGAACCTACCAAAAGAGATGACGGAGATCAATGCGAGTAAAGGATGAAACTCTTGTCATGAGCATATTATCACATGTAAGGTCAGGTTAATTATCAATGGAAGACATGGATAATGAGTTTGATAAGTAAGTTTCTTGGTTTATTTTTTTTATTAATTTTAGGTTTAGAAAATATATTTTTTCAATGTAACATATTAAGTATTTTGTTATAGATGTCATTATAACTTTATGTTTTCTATTAATCTATTTGTAAGGTTTATATGAGAATATAAGAGCAAGTGGTTAGATTGTATATGTCATTATAACTTTATTTGTTTATTAATCTAGTTGCAAGGTTTATATGAGAATATAAGAGCAAATGGTTAGATTGTTGAATGAAGAGAGTTGGGAAGATGTTAGATGCAACTATCCAAACTCAAGCTCTACAATAGGCCTGAGACAATGTTTTTTGCATTTAAAAATGTATGTTGATCTCTTATCTTTATTTTATTCATTTTTAGGCTTGTGTGTGTGTATTTTTCATAAAAGACACCAAAGAGGAAAACAGAGGGAGTACTATAGATCTTTAAAAGTTATATTCAAAGAGCCAAGTTTAAAAGACAAAAAAGGTAATGTCTTGAAAATGTTCAACCTGATAATACCCTTGATCACACATTTGGAATGGGATCAACATTGTGCAATATCATGTAATACAGGTGACTGTGAAAACATTGCAAACCATTCTCCTAAAAGGGAGTACTACCTAGTTATTGCAGATATATGTCATGGTTACAATATCCAAAACATTGGTTATGATTATGAATACTTACCAAGCATTCAATAAATTTGTTACGAGATTCACAAATGTCACAACGTCACCACTTTGGAGTTTTGTTTTTTTTCATCCAAACACATAAGATTAATGCTATCGACCTTCAAGGGTAAAGCGAATTCAAGGAAGCAACTTTATTAGTAAGAGATTTAAACTGTATTGTTTAGTGTTAAAAGTTAAAAATCAAATTTATGTACTAGTTAATTGAATTCTTATTAGTCCCTGCCAAAGGCCAGGGACTAATAGCGATGAGTTCATCGTTGACTGGCTCTTAGTTTAGGGTTGAATATAGATTTTTGATTTATTTCAAATCTGTAACATAGGAAATCAAAATACGTATTATTTTTAATAATAAAAAATAAAAAAAATTCTAACATTTGATTGGCTAATATCTTTCAACTGTTATTGTTGCCTTCACGTCATTCAATGTATTGACAATTAATAGATTTGACAGTGTGGTCAGCAAATTGTACTGGGAAGGGAAGCCGACTATTAGTTTTATTTATTTTTCTATGACCGGACATACGATTTGGCATCGATTATGCTCGTGTTGCAGGGAGAGTCTTGATTGAAATGTTGATCTTTCAGATTTTATTGCAGGAAGATCCGAGGCCCTTGAGGTAATGACCATATTTTCATCTGTTTTATCTTATTTGGCGAGGAATACAGAATGTTTTACTTCAATTCTCTGTGTATTCGTGTGGCTTTTGCTTCAATTCTTCTGTGTATTCGTGTGGATTTTGCTGGGATTTTGAGTTCTGAAGATGGCTACTAGCAAAGGGAAGGCGATTGGAATCGATCTTGGAACAACTTACAGTTGCGAGGGCGTTTGGCAGCACGACAGAGTAGAAATAATTCCCAATGACCAAGGCAACAGGACGACTCCTTCCTATGTTTCTTTTACAGATACAGAGTGCCTAATTGGGGACGCCGCGACGAATCAGGTGGCCATGAATCCCCAGAACACAGTCTTCGATGCTAAGAGATTGCTTGGCAGGCGCTTCACCGATGCCTCTGTGCAGAGCGACATGAAACTCTATCCCTTCAAGGTCTTGTCTGGTCCCAGCGATAAGCCCATGATCGAGGTCATCTACAAGGGCGAGAAGAAGCAATTCTCTCCCGAAGAAATTTCCTCTATGGTGCTCATCAAGATGAGGGAGATTGTCGAGGCCTTTCTTGGTCGGACTGTGAAGAATGCAGTTGTTACTGTTCCTGCCTATTTCAATGACTCGCAGAGACAGGCGACCAAGGATGTTGGTCTCATTGCTGGGCTGAATGTGTTGAGGATCATCAATGAGCCCACTGCTGCTGCTATTGCTTATGGGC
>ML793087.1:0-31035 GCA_009831015.1 Picea engelmannii
CAAATAACAAGAAGAGACAACCATGGAACATACCTCAATCATATCGAATATGATAAGCAAGCCAAAACATCTCAAACTACTTTTATTCATGAAATAGAGAAACCTACTACAATGAAGATGTCGATCTAGAATGCTCAAGAGATGGCCAAGAAGATAGACAATAGAGCTGCTACAAAATGCTCCAATAAAGGACTACAATAAGCCTCCAAAGGTTGGATATACACTGAAGACTAAATACAAGTAGATTTGGCCATAAGGATGCCAAACCCTCAAGCTAGAAGGTGCCACATCCTGCTGCAATGCTGAAGCTCCTCAATATTTCGGCCCTGTTGGAAAATCTATCCAATCACCCCAAGAAATATGCCAAATGATAGATCGGGCAACTATAAGGACAACCCAGGTGCTCAAATCTCCAAATCCACTCTCAAACCTCGTGGATCTGAAACTCCTCCAATGTATGTTGCGCCCCACTGGATGACTGAAACCCTAATAATTCAGACTCTCTCCTAGAGACCTCCAATAGCTCCACCAATCCACTAGAATGATAGATCAGGGCATGAAAATGAATACCCAAGTGCTCAAATCATCAAAATACCTGCTAGATCCTGATATCTAGCTACCCTCTAACCAATGGTGTGCCCTCCTCTTGGGAAATTGTCCCACTGTCAATACAAATAAACTTGCCACTGAAATGCCTCCGGAAACCACCAAGAATAACGCTAAGACACTTGCAAGGAAAACCCAATACCTGGAATTCCCAAAATCGCTTCTCCTAAGCTAGAATGAATCTCTCCAAGAATGGTGTGCCCCCTTGCTGGAAACCCTAGATGGGACGTCCCCCTTCTCTTCCTGTGCCTGTGGCTAGTGTAGAACCCTCCTGCACTGATGTAGATCTGACTAGAATGGTGTGGGAGAGTATTGCATCTCTGAGACCAAGCTTGGGACAAGCTAGGTGGAATCTTTCACCACCGAATCATCCTCTAGGGTTTGTTAAGTCAAAACCCTCAAAACCCCCAATGTTGGGCTCACTAGCTAGAAGTTAGATATCAAATGATAATCATACATGAATGCATGAGTAGAGACCCTTTCCTTTCATTTATACTTTTTGGCTCACCTTGTCTCTCCAAAGTGACTTTCATTTTATTAATATTTAATTAATTAATTAATCAACCTTTTTACCTCTGAAATCTACTTATCTCTCGTTGTGTCTTCCCTGACCACTGAAAGTCACTTCTCATCATCCCATCCTGTAGTGTTGCTTCTCCCAATTCCAATGAGCTATTACACTGAGAGGTTCCTCCAAGTAATGTGCCCAAAATGACCTCTTTAGTGAATTCAATTAACTTATAGCTCAAAATAGTCAAAATCATGGAAATTGTCGGAATGCAATGGAACCAAAGCCAACCTGTGTGGAATGGATTATAATGATGGAATGCGATGAGCAATGCAAACTAGACCCCACAATGTCTCTCAATAATCCTTGTACTTGCTATAACATCCATCTGGCTACTCTGGTCATCAAAAACCTCTGCACTGTGATGATGTCCCAAAGTGGGTTCATTACACTCTCCTCAGTTTGGAATGAAGTTTCATTGTAACTCCATGCTGCCCAAATTTATCCTCACTCTCTCTTGCTCTCTCCCAACTTCTTTCTTGTAATCTTGCTGCAATTTTGCAGCCATTCTTTTGGATAATAAAAGTGAAGCTTTGGAAGACCTCTTGGTGTTCTATTGGGGTGTTCTTAGTAATCTATTGAATTGTTCTTGGTTTTATTTTGGGTGTTCTCATTGAGGTAATATTGTTGCAAATTTATGTTCTTTTTTGCTCACGTTGTTTTACTTGAAGACTCAAACAAAGTGTTTTGTTGGGGATAAATTTGTAGTAGTATTGCTATAAGTTTGTGTGGGTTGCTTATCCTTGTGTTTGCAAACTATTTTACAAACCATTTAGAATATCTCACCTTCTTACCTCATTGTGTAGCAAGGATTTTACAGTTGCAGGTTACTAAAGGCTTGGAGGAGTGGTCCAACCAATCAAAGCTTCCTTTTGTTTTCTGATATTATTAACAACTCTTCATCATTCATTTTCTCATCTACCATTCTCTAAAATTCTTGAAACTTTAATCGTTTTAAGTGCATATTTTTACTCATAAAATTTTCGGTTTATGTACTAACAATTACTAATTTGTTTGAAGAGACTTTTATCATTTTCCAACAAATATAGTTTGTTGTTTTATGCAGGTTTTCGTCAATCTAAGGGGAGGTGATGCCCATTTTTTTCGACAAGGAATTCAAGGAAGCATCCAAGGGTTGTGGTGCCAAACTCTTCCATTCCTCTTACTTTCTAAATCATTGTAAGCACCCAAAGAGAGTCTCTTGGGCTTTCATTTTCCCTTTATTTCTCTATTTTGTAATTTGTAAATTAGTTTTAATATTTTTGTCCACACCTTGCATGTGAGTGACTTTGTCACCCTTGCAAAATCGTGCTGGCTAGTAGAGTAGATTTAATTTTCTGATATTTGCATAAGTAAATTGCCCCACTTCTCCCATAAAGAGAAGGTTGAGTGGCTAAGATTTACTTATTTTACTTTCAAGTCCTTTTTCCCACCTTGGACACAAGATCGGTAGGTTTTCCCTCCACATCGTGCCAAAATTGTAAGGCTTTGAAATTTGTTTAAGTTTTTCCACCTTTGTGCTTAAGGAAAAGTTGTGTGGTTAGTTTGTTTATTTCACTCATTTTGAGTTATTTTTGTTTTTTTCCCACACATTGCATATCAAGTGGCTTTGAAACCCTTTCAAAATCAGTGCTTGCTAGTGTTTTAACTAACTAACTAGAACTTTGCCCTGCCATTTGCCCCGTATTCCCTCCCCCTGCCACTTGTGGATCTTGGGTGAAAAAAAAAGGCAAAGGATCATGTGGCTAGTATAATTAGGCACTCGGTTTCATTATTTCTTAGACCATTAAAAAATGGTGACTTGAGGAGGCTAGAAGGGGTTAAAGTTGGGGACGGTTTCATGGCACTAAGTGCCCTCCTTGTTGAGCACCCAAGCACTTTGGATTTGACTTGTGGAACTAGGGGAGAACCTTGTTGAGCACCCAACACTTCCTCTTGGTTAAAGGGATAAGGAGCTTGGGGTAGTCACATAGCTTAGGATTGCTACAATTCACATCTAATCACCCTATGTTCAAGAGAGACCTAAAATTTATTAAAATCAACCTACTCACATTGCACAACATTTACATTTCAAGTCACAATTTCCTTTTATGTAATTTACATTCAAGCATTTTCATTCTTTCATTTTCAACAATTTCTTTACATGTGATTATTTGTTGTTAAATTATTTTTTATTTGATATTTCATACATCCTTTATTCTTGGAGAATTAACTGTTTTAAGTGGAAAGTTGTTATTTAATTCATTGTGTAGATATTCCATAATTGTGTTTCAATTTTGTAGACATATATTTTATTTGTGCATATTTGAAAAAGTGGAATTTGGTAATCTTTTGACACTGGTCTAATTGTTGTTTTGTGAAATAAAGGTTTGTCTGTCATTAGAGAGAATTACATATTGCATTGTTTCTTGTCATTGGGTTGGGTCTCCATAATCCTTAACTTAATTAACTTCCAGAACTTTAAAAAACTTTCACATAGTTTAATAGGGTCTACCCCACTTGAATTCCCTAGGAGTGAGCCTAGACGAAAGGAGTTTAGATTGAGGTGATAATGGGTCTATACTCAAGTTTGTGCCTCCAAGGACACACCAAGTGGGTTGGAGACTTCTCCACGTTTGTAGGTGTGTATTAGGTGGCAACATCTTTGACGTCATTGTCGGGGATAAGTCTCTCTATTCCCAAAGTACGACTTTTTGTTTTCGTTTTTGTTTTTTCATTGTTTGATGCTTCTTGTTTATTTAGAATAAACTTGATCATCTGACAACTCCACTTCAAAATAATTTGACAAAGTATTCTGCAAGAAGGAACTCATAGTTTGCTTAGCTTCATCCTTGAACATAAAAGTGTTTATGGAAGAAGCTGGCCAAACTTTCTTCTTGTAGGATCCTTGATAATCCGGGATCTGAGTCAACATATGATTTTCTTACTTAATTTCATAATAAAATGGATGATTTTTATAATCCTATTGATTTTTCAAAAATAATTGGTTATCCTCATGAACTTCCTGAAGCAGCTATTGAAAACTCGCCTACTTTTCGTAACAATGATAATTCTAACTCTCACATCAAATCCTTTTGGCAGTGTATTAATAAGTGGTGTGATGCACATATTCATGAGGATGTTCTATTGAAATTGTTTGTCATGACTCTTGAATATGATGCTTATGATTAGTTTCATGATTTAGAGGAATATAAGTTTAAAACCATACAGGGGATGAGACATGCCTTGTTATAGATATGGGGAGATAGAAATGAAGATTTTTATTGGTTAAATGATTCAACAACGCCCATCAAGAAATTAATAGAGGTTATTAAAGCCACATAGTTCATTTGTGTAAATCAGTTAAAAATCTTGGAAGCTCACCTTTCCAGTGCAAGTAATACATTGGATATTCAGATCTTATAGAGCTAGAACTTCACAAAGAACATGAAGAGGAATTTCATTTGGAAATTATGTAGGAGATTGAGGATGAATCATTGGTTGATCAGGAGGAGTTTGAGTTTCAAGTTGTTGAATATCCAGATAATTCAATTCTCCAACCACCTCCTGAAGAACCCATCTCTTCAGAGAAGATCTTCGACAACCTCGATCAAAACAATGAAGCAGTTTCCTTGACAGTTCCAGTTCCAACCTCTCAACCATCAGGTGATTCGATATAGGATAATGAGAAAATGGAAGACAACTTTAGTTTACAAATTCCATATCATTAAAAACAATGGTTGGCCTTCCACCATGACAATCGTATGTATAAATTTATCGAAAATTCACAAGGTTTTCCAACCTTCAAAGTTTGGTTGAATAAAGAAAGACACATGTCTCTCGGGTGGTCTATTCTCAAAAGAAACTCCAACTTGATAAAACTTGGAAAATGATCTTCAACGAATCGTTCTAGAGAGGGACTTTTCAGACATCTCGGGTCTTATGGCATCCATGACTTGGATGGATCAATTGTTTTCTACCTAAGCCAATTGGATGGTGGGCCCATGAATATCCCAAGGAATGGGCAACAACTCAAGCTATTTTTCAAATGATGAACCATTTGGTATCCAAAGGGGCACCCTCTGTATCATATCTATAACCCTTCTCCTTTAATTCTTTCAGTTGTTATTTTTTTAGCTATGTATATAATTCATTGTATATTCATTTCATTTATTGTTTATTGTTTATTCTTTTCACACATGTACCTATGTTGGTTATTGGTGAGAATTTGTGGTTGCATATTTTGAGGTTCTCACATGCTCTCCTTCCCAAAGATCAAGCATATGTCCCCATGTGGAGCCAAATGTTTATCACCTATTTCAACTAGGTGTCAATGTTTTTTTTTTTTTAACCATGGGAACAACCTCCCAAGAGTATATCCAACAGCCCGCAAGCCAGATATACCAATAACTTGTGACTCAGTAGGGGTCGAGACGTCCCGAGGCCCATCGAAGTGAACCTCTATCCCAGGGGTCGTCTACCCTTCTAGCCTTGTCACAACGGGCCAATGTGAGCATCCCTACCCCCCGCCGGTTTTGAACTTGTGACCTCCCCGGAGATAACACATGTTCTTAACCATTGGGACCACTCAGGTGCTCACTTCAACTAGGTGTCAATGTTATGTACCATGAAGACATTTACCTTATGGTATGACAAGTTTTAATACCTATGGCTCAGCGGGGCAATCCTGCCCCCATAACTTATTTCTCTCTCCACGGAATGTCCGCTCCCCTGCGTGGAATTTTTTTTTAATATAACATGTTAGCATGGGTCAAGTTGTAATGATTTAGTGGCCTAGGAATTTATCATTAGGGAAATCCTTTCATCGAGTGATTTTTTCCTTAGGTAATTAATTTTGTTTTTTCAGCGAATTTAATTACTTGACTTTTTCATTCAATAATCCTCCAAAGTGGTAAAAGTCATTCTAATTATCAATTCCAGTAGGTAAATAAGGGATAAATTTTTTGTATATGTCCATGCTAGACATATCCTAGAGTCTTGTGGAATTTTGTTAAGTTTAGATAGGTGTTTTTAATAATTAAAATTTCCCGTAAATTGAAAAATTTTAATTATTTTTTATGCAAAATGTAAAAATTTGGTCATTTAGGATTTTGTATAGGGTGTGAGTGCTCAAATAAAATTTATTATGATCCCCTACACCCTTGAACCATGCTTCATCTCAATTGGACAAGTTTTGTTAGGTCAATGTCCATGAGGAGTCTAAGTCAGTCAAAAATCAACAAATAATTGGCTAAAGTAAAATTGTTGAATTTTGTAATGGAGTCTAAAGTCATGAGGAAAATGGGAAAAGTTGTTTCCTAAGTCATTTATATGTAGTAAGGGATCAAATAAATCAAATCCTCCCTTTACTACCTCTCATACAACTTAACTTTAGAGAGGGGGGTGAATTTGTCTCTTGTGGGGCTCACCATATCCATTGGATTGGTCATTTGGTGATGAGAACTATTGTTGTCCTAATACACACCTAAAATGTGGATAAGTCTCCAACCCACTTGGTGTGTCCTTGGAGGCACAATCCTGAATCCAGACCCACTGTCACCTCAATCTAGACTCTTTCCATCTAGGCTCACTCCTAGGGAAGCCAAGGGAGGTAGACCCTATTAAACTATGTGAAGGTTTATAAAATGTTCTAGGAGTTAATTAAGTTGTTGATTAGTGTTACCCAACCCAATGACAAGAAACCAATGCAATATGCAATGTTTTAATGACAAACAAACCTTTATTTATTAAACCACAATTAGACCAGTGCCTAAAAATTATCAAATTCTACTTATTCCAATATACACAAAATAAAGATAAGTTTATAAGAATAAAACAAATTAAGAACTATCTACACAATGAATTAAAAAAATAAATTTATACAATTACTTTAAAACAATGGATGAATAAAGAATATTTATAAATGAATCAATATAAATATTTACACATGAAAATAACTTGCATAAGAATGAATGAAATGTAAATACTTGAAAATAAATTGCAAGGAAATGTAAATGTTGTGTAAGTGTTTAGGTTGTTTTTAGTTAATTTTAAGTTTATCTTTAGCTTAGTGGTTTATATGTGAAAGGTTGCAAACCTAAGCTATGTGACTACCCCAAGTCCTTATCCCTTAGCCAAGAAGAAATGTTGGGTGCTCAATAAGAAGAACAACAAGGTTCTTCCCTAGCTCCATAGGTCAAGTCCAAAGTGCTTGGGAAGTCAACAAGGAGGACACTTAGTGTCGTGAAGCCATCCCTGGCTTCAAGCCGTTCTAGCCTCCAAAAGTCGCCTTATTTTAATGGCCAAACAATAATGGAGAATGAGCGTTTAATTAGACTAATCACTCAATCCTTTGCCATTTCTTATTACCGAAGATCCACAAAGTGGCAAGGGTAGGGAAAACATGGCAAAGGTAGGGTAAATTTTGTTTAATTTGAAAAATAAAAGGAAACTTTAAACATTAGCCAGCATGATTTTGCAAGATGACATAGTCACTCACATGCAAGGTGTGGACAAACAAAAATTAATTAAAATAAATAATTTAAAGAAATTAACCACACTACTTTGGCACAAGGTGGAGGACAAAGCCTTCCGATTTTGTGGCAAAGGTGTACAAAGTTTACTAAAGAAAAAATAAGAAAATTATTTATAATCGTAGCCAACATGATTTTGCAAGGATGACAGAGACAAACACAATGCAAGGTGTGGGAAAAAATTTAAAATTATTTACAGATTTTAAACTTGGAAAGAAATAGAAAGTTCAAGCCCAAGAGACTCTCTTGGGTTGCTTACAATAGTTTTAGAAAGTCATAGAGAGAAATGAGCTTTGCACTAAAGCTTGTAAACAATTTATTGAGCTTTTAGTGGCCAATTTTGGACATCTCTCTTTTTAATGGTGAAACCTGCGTAAAACACCAAACCAAGTTTTCTAGAAAATGCTAAAAATCACCCAAATATGTTAGTTTTGAGTTGATATATGTAGAAAAAAATTTACTATAAAAATATGAACTTAGAAATTGATTTTTTTTAGCAATATTTAAGTGATTATGTATGCATAAACTAAGTAAATAGAAGGCTAAAAATTGAACAAAAAATTATGTGAAGCAAAATGAAGCCTTTGGAGTTCCTCCTCCAAGCTTTGACAACCTACAAAACTGTAAACCCTTGCTACACAATGAGGAAAGAAGGTCAGATATTTTAAAAGGCCTACAAAATATATTGCAAACAATAATAAAAACAAATCACATAAACCTATAGAAATACTACTACAGATTTATCCCTAGCAAATTACTTTGCTTAGGGTTCTTCAAGTAAAACAATGTGAAGAAATAATAAACAAAACTTTGTAATATTACCTCACTAAGACAAAATATCATACAAGAGTATCCAAAAGCACCAAGAACACGAAGAGATTCTTCAAAGCTTCACTTTATTTCTCAAAAGAATGGTTGCAAAATTGCAACAAAATTACATTAGAGAAATGGGAGAGAGTGAGAGAGAGTGGGGAGAAATTTGGCATAATAGAGTTGTTGTGAAAAAAGATGTCAAAATGAGGAGAATGGGATTCTTTTTAAAGGAGGGAAAGAGGAGAGACCCCTCTTGGATGAGTTACAAGTATCACCCATCCAAGAGAGAGAACAAGTCAAGGGGGGTGCACTTTTAGGGTTTTGGTAGTGAGTTAGGGTTTGAAGGGTGAGAAGTGAAGGGGGGAAAATCCTTTTGACGTGTCATGGAGGGTTCATCTAAGTGGATTTTTACTTTTACAACTTAGGAAATACATTATAAAACATTTCCTCACTTATTTTCTTGACTTTAAACACTTTTACAATTTTTGGCTTTTTTACCTTAGTCAATTATTTGTTGATTTTTCATTGACTTGGACTCCTCATGAACAATGACCTAGAAAACCTTGTCCAGTTGAGTTGAAACTTGTTTCAAGGGTGTAGGAGGTCATAAGACATTTGTTTTTACTACTCATGGCCCTATACAAAATCCACAAGGACCAAATGTTTACATTTTTCATAAAAAATAATTAAAATTTACAATTTATGGAAAATTTTGATTATTAAAAATTACTATCAAAGCCTAACGGAATTCTGCAATACTCTATGAGATGTATAGAATAGTCATTTAAAAAATATTTATACTTTATTCACCCATTGAGATTTATCATTATAACACCTTTCACCACTTTGCAAGATTATTAAGTAAAAAATGCAAGAGCAATTAAAATCGCCAAAAAGAAAGATTAATTACCCGAGGAAAAAAAACACTCAATGAAAAGACTTACCTAATGATAAAGTCCTAGGAAACTAAATAAAACTTGACCCATGCTAACATATTAAAAAATTATCCAACATAGAGGAGTGGACATTCCATGGACACAGAAAGAAGTGTTGGGCGAAAAAATGCCCTGCTAAGCCATAAGTCTTCAAACATGACGTACCATAAGGTACATATCTTCATGAAAATTGATGTTGACATCTAGTTGAAATAGGTGGTCAATAGGGACCACATGGGAGGGCCATTCCACTCCTTGGGTAACACCTTGGGGCATTAGAGAGAGGTTTAAACTTAGGATAGGGGGTTTCTTCCCATAATTTTTAAGTTTCCTCTCCTAATAGGAGTTCCCCTCTCTCATGGTGTACCTGCCACCCCCGCCCCCCCCCGCCCCCCCCTTGAGTGAGCCTCCCTATTTTAGGAGTGACACTTGGAAATTATGAAAGGGGGTCATCACTCCCTATTTCCCTTAAAAGGAACCCTCCTCTTCTCATTTTGGAATGAAGTTTCATTGTAACTCCATGCTATCCAAATTTCTCTTGCTCTCTCCCAACTTCTTTCTTGTTATATTGTTGCAATTTTGTAGCCATTCTTTTGGATAATAAAAGTGAAGCTTAGGAGGATCCCTTGGTGTTCTACTGGAATATTTTGGGTGTTCTCATTGACGTAATATTGTTGCAAATTTCTGTTCTTTTTTTATCACGTTGTTTTACTTGAAGACCCCAAACAAAGTATTTTGTTGAGAATAAATTTGTAGTAGTATTGATATAAGTTTATGTGGGTTGTTTCTCCTTGTGTTTGAAAAGTATTTCACAAACCATTTAGAAGATCTCACCTTCTTTCCTTATTGTGTAGCAACGATTTTACAATTGCAGATTATCAAAGGCTTGGAGTAGTGGTCCAACCAATAAAAGCTTCATTTTATTTTCTGATATTATTAACAACTTTTCATCATTCATTTTATCATCTACCATTCTTTAAAAATATTGCAAATTTAATCATTTTAAGTGCATATTTTTACTCAGAAAATTATGATTTATGTACTAAAATTTACTAATTTGTTTTAAGTGATTTTTAACATTTATCAGCAAATATAGCTTGTTGTTTTATGCAGGTTTTTGTCAGTCTAAGAGGAGGTGCTGCCCATTTTTTTCCACAAGGAACTCAAGGAAGCACCTAAGAGTTGTGGTGCCAAACAATTTCCTTTCTCTTACTTTCTAAATCATTGTAAGCATCCCAAGAGTCTCTTGGGCATGCATTCTCCCTTTATTTCTCTATTTTGTAATTTGTAAATTAGTTTTAATATTTTTTCTCACACCTTGCATGTGAGTGACTTTTCCACCCTTGAAAAATAATGTTGCTAGTAGAGTAGAAATAATTTTTTGATATTTTCATAAGTAAATTGCCCTACTTCTCCCATAAAGAGAAGGTTGAGTGGCTAGGATTTACTTATTTAACTTTCAAGTCATTTTTCCCACCTTGGCCATACGATCAATAGGCTTTCCCTCCACATTGTGCCAAACTTGTGAGGCTTTGAAATTTGTTTAAGTTTGTCCACCTTTGTCCTTAGGGAAATGTTGTGTGGCTAGTTTTTTTATTTCACTCATTTTGAGTTATTTTTGTTTGTTGCCCACACCTTGCATGTGAAGTGGATTTTCCACTCTTGAAAAATCATGTTGGCTAGTGTTTTAATTTGTTCAATGTTTGCAAATAAATAAAACTTTTCCCTGCCATTTTCCCCATATTCCCTCCCCTTGCCACTTGTGGATCTTGGGTGACGAGAAATGGAAAAAGATTATGTGGCTAGTCTAATTAGGCACTCGATTTCATTATTGCTTAAACCATTAAAAAATGGTGACTTGATGAGGCTAAAAAGGGTTGAATCTGGGGACGGTTTCACGACACCAAGTGTCATCCTTGTTGAGAGCTCATGCACTTTTGATTTGACTTGTGGAGCAAGGGGGGAACCTTATTGTTCCCTTGTTGAGCACCCAACACTTCCTCTTGGTTATAGGGATAAGGAACTTGGGTTAGTCACATAGCTTATGATTGCTACAATTCACATCTAATCCCTCTAAGTTCAAGAGAGACCTAAAATTTATTAAAATCAATCTACTCACATTGCACAACATTTACATTTCAAGTCTTGCAATTTCCTTTTATGTAATTTAGATTCTTCAGTAGCTCCCATAAAGAAATTAACATAGGTTATTAAAGCCACATAGTTCATTTGTGTAAATCAATGAAAAATGTTGAAATCTCACCTTGCCAGTGCAAGTAATTACATTGGATATTAAGATCTTATAGAGCTAGAACTTCACAAAGAACATGAAAAATTTCATTTGGAAATTCCAGAGGAGATTGAGGATGAGATGTTGGTTGATCAGAAGAAATTTGATTTTGAAGTTGTTGAATATCCAGATACTTCAATTTCCCACCCGCCTCCTGAAGAACCCATATGTTCAGAGAAGATCTTCGACAACCTTGATAAAAAAAGTGAAGCAATTTCCTTGTCAGCTCCACTTCGAACCTCTCAACCATTAGGTGATTTGATACAAGATAATGAGAATATGGAAGACAACTTCAATTTACAAATTCCAGATCACTACGAACAATGGTTTTCCTTCCACCATGACAGTCATATGCATAAAATTATTAAAATTTCAAAAGGTTTTCCAAACTTCAAAGTTTGGTTGAATAAATAAAGACACATGTCTCTTGGGTGGTCTATTCTCAAGAGAATCTCTAAGTTGATAAAACATCGAAAATGATCTTACATGAGTCATCCCGAACAAGGAATTTTCAGACATCTCGGGTCTTATGGCATCCATGACTTCACTGGATCCATTTCTTTCTACCTCAGTTAGTTGGATGTTGGGCCCATGAATATCCCAAGGAATGGGAAACAACTCAAGTTGTTTTTCAAATAATGAACCATTTGGTGTCCAAAAGGTCACCTTCTATAACATATCTCTACTTCTCCTTTGATTCTTTCAGTTTTGTCATTTTTTCAGTTATGTATATAATTCATTGTATAGTCATTTCATTTATTGGTTATTGTTTATTCTTTTCACACATGTACTTATGTTGGTTATTGGTGATAAATTGTGGTTGTAGATTATGAGGTTCTCGCATGCTCTCCTTCCAAAATATCAAGCATATGTCCTCATGTGCAACCAGAGGTTGACCACCTATTTCGAATAGGTGTCAACGTTATGTACCAAGAAGACATGTACCTTGTGGTATGAAAAGTTTGAATAACTATGGCTCAGCAGAGCAATCCTGCCCCCATAACTTCTTTCTCTCTCCACAGAATGTCTGGTCCCTTGCATGGGAAATTTTTGTAATGTAACATGTTATCATGGGTCAAGTTGTAATGATTTAGTGGCCTAGTACTTTATCATTAGAGAATTCCTTTCTTCGAATGTTTTTTTTTCCTTAGGTAATTAATTTTGTTTTTTCAACGATTCTAATTACTTAAGTTTTTCACTCAATAATCCCCCATAGTTGTGAAAGGAGTTTTAATGATCGATCCCAGTAGGTAACTAAGGGATAAAAATGTTGTATATGTCCATGCTAGACATCTCCTAGAGTCTTGCGGAATTCCGTTAAGTTTTGATACATGTTTTTAATAATTAAAATTTCCCATAAATTTGAAATTTTTAATTATCTTTTATGTAAAATGTAAAACTTTGGTGCTTGAGGATTTTGTATAGAAGTATGAGTGCTCAAATAAAATGTTTTATGATCCCCTACACCCTTGGACCAAGTTTCAACTCAATTGGAAAAGTTTTTTTAGGTCAATATCCATGAGGAGTCTAAGTGAGTAAAAAATCAACAAATAATTAGCTAAAGTAAAATTGTCGAATTTTGTAAAAGAGTCTAAAGTCACAAGAAAAGGGAGAAAAGTTGTTTCCTAATTAATTTCTATGTAGTAGGAGGTCAAATAAATCAAATCCCCCCTTTCCTACCTCTCATACAACTTAACATTAGAGAGGGGGGCGAATTTGTCTCTTGTGGGGCTCATCATCTCCATTGGATTGGTCATTTGGTGATGGGGACAACATGGAGGGCCCATTCCACACCTTGGGTGACCCCTTGGGGAATTAGAGAGAGGTTTAAACTTAGGAGAGGGGGTTTCTTCCCCCATTTTTTGAGTTTCCTCTCCTAATAGGAGTTCCCCTCTCTCATGGTGAACCCCCCCCTTGAGAGAGCCTCCCTCTTTTGGGAATGACACTTGGAAAAGGTGCAAGGGGGGTCCTCTCCCCCTCTTTCCCTTAAAAGTAACTCTCCTCTCCTCATTTTGGAATTATGTTTCATTGTAACTCCATGTTTCCCAAATGTCTCCTCACTCTCTCTTGCTCTCTCCCAACTTCTTTCTTGTAATCTTGCTGCAATTTTGCAGCCATTCTTTTGGATAATAAAAGTGAAGCTTTGGAGGATATATTGGTGTTCTATTGGAGTGTTCTTGTTGTTTTTTTGGGTGTTCTCATTGAGGTAATATCTCTGCAAATTTTTGTTCTTTTTTTCTCACATTATTTAACTTGAAGACCCCAAGCAAAGTGTTTTGCTTGGAATAAATTTGTAGTAGTATTGCTATACGTTTATGTCGATTGCTTCTCCTTGTGTTTGCAAAGTATTTTACAAACCATTTAGAAGATCTTAACTTCTTTCCTCATTGTGTAGCAAGGATTTTACATTTGTGGGTTACCAAAGGCTTGAAGGAGTGGTCCAACCAATAAAATATTCCTTTTTATTTTCGGATATTATTAACAACTCTTCATCATTCATTTTCTCATCTACCCTTCTCTAGAAATCTTGAAACTTTAATCATTTTAAGTGCAGATTTTTACTCAGAAAATTTATGTACTAGCAATTACTAATTTGTTTTAAGTCATTTTTAGCATTTTCCAGCTAATATAACTTGTTGTTTTATGCAGTTTTTGGTCAATCTAAGGGGAGGTGTTGCCCATTTTTTTCCACAAGGAACTCAAGGAAGCGTCCAAGAGTTGTGGTGCCAAACCCTTTCTTTCCTCTTACTTTTTAAATCATTGTAATCATCCCAAGAGAGTCTTTTGGGCTTGCATTCTCTCTTTATTTCTCTATTTTGTAATTTGTAAATTAGTTTTAATATTTTTTCTCACACCTTGCATGTGAGTGACTTTGCCACCCTTGCAAAATCATGCTCTCTAGTAGAGTAGATTTAATTTTATAATATTTGCATAAGTAAATTGCCCCACTTCTCCCACAAAGAGAAGGTTTAGTTCCTAGGATTTACTTATTTTACTTTCAAGTCATTTTTCCCACCTTGGCCACAAGATCGATAGGCTTTCCCTCCACATTGTGTCAAATTTGTGAGGATTTTAAATTTGTTTAAGTTTGTCCACCTTTGTCCTTAAGGAAAAGTTTTGTGGCTAGTTTGTTTATTTCACTCATTTTGAGTAATTTGTTTTTGTTTCCCACACCTTGCATGTGAAGTGGCTTTTCCACCCTTGCAAAATCGTGCTGGATAGTGTTTTAAATTGTTCAATTTTTGCAAATAACTAAAACTTCAACCCACCATTTTCCCCGTATTCCCTCCCCTTTCCACTTGTGGATCTCGAGCGACGAGAAAGGGAAAATGATGGCGTGGCTAGTCTAATTAGGCACTCATTTTCATTATTGCTTAAACCATTAAAAATGGTGACTTGAGGAGGCTAGAAGGGGTTGAGTCTGGGGACGGTTTCACGGCACTAAGTGTCCTCCTTGTTGAGCACACAAGCACTTTGGATTTGACCTATGGAGCTAGGGGAGAACCTTGTTGTTCCCTTGTTGAGAACCCATCACTTCCTCTTGCTTAAAGGGATAAGGAATTTGGGGTAGTCACATAACTTAGGTTTGCTACAATTCACATATAATCCCCTAAGTTCAAGAAAGACCTAAAATTTGTTAAAATCAATCTATTCACATTGCACAACATTTACATTTCAAGTTTTGAAATTTCGTGTTATGTAATTTAATTTCAAGCATTTTCATTCTTTCATTTTCAACAATTTCTTTACATGTGATTATTTGTTGTTAAAGAATTCTTTATTTGATATTTGATATATCCTTTATTCTTGGAGAATTAATTGTTGAAGTGTAAAGTTGTTATTTAATACATTGTGTAGATATTCCATAATTTTGTTTAAATTTTGTAGAAATATCTTTTATTTGTGCATATTTGAAAAAGTGGAATTTGATAATCTTTAGGCACTAGTCTAATTGTTATTTTGTGAAATAAAGGTTTGTTTGTCATTTGAGAGAACTATATCTTGCATAGTTTCTTGTCATTGGATTGGGTCTCCATAGTCCTTAACTTAATTAACCCCTAGAACTTTAATAAACCTTCACATAGTTTAATAGGGTCTACCCCCCTTGGCTTCCCTAGGACTGAGCCTGAACGGAAGAAGTATAGATTGAGGTGACAGTGGGTCTAGATTTAGGTTTGTGCCTCCAAAGACACACCAAGTGGTTTGGAGACTTCTCCACATTTGTAGGTGTGTATTAGGAAGCAACATCTTTGGTGCCACTGTTGGGGATAAGTCTCTCTATTCCCGAAGTACAAATTTTTCTTTTCCTTTTTGTTTGTTTTTTTGTTTGATGCTTCTTGTTTGTTTAGAATAAACTTGATCATCTGGCGACTCTGCTTCAAAATAATTTGACAAAGTATTCTGCAAGAAGGAACTCATAGCTTTCTTAGTTTCATCCTTGAACCTAAAAGCGTTTATGGAGGAAACTAGTCAAACTTTATTCTTGTAGGATCCTTGATAATCTTGGATATGAGTCAACATATGATTTTCATGCTTAATGTCATAATAAAATGGATGGTTTTTTAATCCTATTGGTTTTTCAAAAATAATTGGTTATCCTCATGAATTTCCTGTAGTGGCTATTGAAAACTCGCATGTTTTTCTTAACGGTGATAATGTTAACTCTCACATCAAAGCCTTTTGGAATTGTATTAATAAGTGGTGTGATGCACATATTCATGGGGATGATCTAATGAAATTGTTTTTCATGACTCTTGAAGATGATGCTTATGTTTGGTTTCATGATTTAGAGGATTATAAGTTAAAAACCATACATGGGTTGATACATGCATTTTTAGAGAGATGGGGAGATAGACAAAAAGATTGTCATTGGTAAGATTCTTCAACAACTCCCATCAAGAAATTAACAGAGGTTATTAAATCGAAAGAGTTAATTTTTGTAAATAGGTGAAAAGTCTTGGAAGCTCACCTTGCTAGTGCAAGTAATTACATTGGATATTCAAATCTTATAGAGCTAGAAATTCACAAAGAACATGAAGAGGCATTTAATTTGGAAAATTCGGAGGAGATTAAGGATGAGTCATTGGTTGATCAAGATGAATTTGAGTTTGAATTTGTTGAATATCCAGATAATTCAATTCCCCATCCGCCTCCCGAAGAATCCATCTCTTTACAAAATATCTGTGACAACCTTGATCAAAACAACGAAGCAATTTCCTTGACAGTTCCACTTCCAACCTCTCAACCATCAAAGGATTCAATACAAGATAATGAGAATATGGAAGACATCTTTAGTTTACAAATTCCATATCATTAAAAACAATAGTTGGCCTTCCACTATAACGGTCATATGAAAAAATTTATCAAAATTTCACAAGGTTTTCCAAACTTCAAATTTTGGTTGAATAAAGAAAGACAAATGTCTCTTGGGTGGTCTATTCTCAAGAGAAACTCCAAATTGATAAAACTTGGAAAATGATCTTCAACGAGTCATATTGGATGGGGAATTTTCAGACATCTTAGGTCTTATGGTATCCATGAATTGGTTGGATCAATTGCTTTCTACCTCAGCTAGTTGGATGGTGGGCCCATGAATATCCCAAGGAATGGGAAAAAACTGAAGATATTTTTCAAATGATGAACTATTTGGTGTCCAAAGGGGCACCCTGTGTAACGTATCTCTAACCCTTCTCCTTTGATTCTTCCAGTTTTGTCATTTTTTCAGTTATGTATATAATTCATTGTATTTTCATTTCATTTATTGATTATTGTTTATTCTTTTCACACATGTACTTTTGTTGGTTATTGGTGAGAATTTGTGGTTGCAGATTCTGAGGTTCTCGCATGCTCTCCTTCCGAAATACCAAGAATACGTCCTCATGTGGAGCCATATGTTTACCATATATTTCGATTAGGTGTCAACATTAAGTACCATGAAGACATGTACCTTGTGGTATGCCAATTTTGAAGACCCATGGCTCAACAGAGAAACCCTGCCCCCATAACTTCTTTCTCTCTCCACATAATGTCCACTCCTCTGCATGGAAAAATTTTGCAATCTAACATGTTAGCATGGGTCAATTTGTAATTATTTAGTGGCGTAGGACTTTATAATTATTGAAGTCCTTTACTCGAATGTTTTTTTCCTTAGGAATTAATTTTGTTTTTTCAACGAGTTTAATTACTTGAGTTTTTTATTCAATAATACTCCAAAGTGGTTAAAGGACTTCTAATGATCGAGCCCAGTAGGTAACTAAGGGATAAAAGTGTTGTAGATGTCCATGCTAGACATCTCCTAGAGTCTTGTGGAATTCTATTAAGTTTTGATAGGTGTTTTTAATAATTAAATTTTTTCGTAAATTGGAATTTTTTAATTATTTTTTATTTAAAATGTAAAACTTTCATGCTTGGAGATTTTTTATAGGGGTGTGAGTGCTCAAATAAAATGTCTTATGAACCCCTACACCATTGGACCAAGTTTCAACTCAATTGGAAAATTTTTACCAGGTCAATGTCCATGAGGAGTCTAAGTTAGTCAAAAATCAACAAATAATTGGCTAAAGTAAAATTGCCGAAATTTTCTAAAAGATTCTAAAGTCATGAGAAAAGGGGGAAAAATTGTTTCCTAATTAATTTCTATGTAGTAGGGGGTCAAATAAATGAAATCCCCCTTTTCTTACCTCTCATACAACTTAACTTTAGAGAGGGGGGCAAATTTCTCTCTTGTGGGGCTCACCATCTCCATTGGATTGGCCATTTGGTGATGGGGACCACATGGGGGGCCCATTCCACACCTTAAGTGAACCCTTTGGGGATTAGGGAGGGGGTTTAATCTTAAGAGAGAGGTTTTGCAACCATTCTTTTGGACAATAAAAGTGAAGCTTTGGAGGATCTCTTGGTGTTCTATTGGAGTGTTCTTAGTGTCTGTTTGGGTGTTTCATTGAGGTAATATTGCTCTAAATTTGTGTTCTTTTTTTCTCACATTGTTTTACTTGAAGACCCCAAGCAAAGTATTTTGCTAGGATAAAGTTGTAGTAGTATTTTTATAAGTTTATGTGGGTTTCTTCTCCTTGTGTTTGCAAATGATTTTACAAACCATTTAGAAGATCTCACCTTCTTGCTTCATTATATAGCAAGGATTTTACAGTTGGAGGTTACCAAAGGCTTGGAGGAGTTGTCCAACCAATAAAAGCTTCCCTTTATTTTCTGATATTATTAACAACTCTTCATCATTCATTTTCTCATCTACCCTTCTCTAAAAATCTTGCAAATTTAATTGTTTTAAGCGTAGATTTTTACTCACAAAATTTATGGTTTATGTACTAACAATTACTAATTTGTTTTAAGTGATTTTTAGCATTTTTCAACAAATATAACTTGTTGTTTTATGCATGTTTTTGCCAGTCTAAGGGGAGGTGCTACCCATTTTTAGTCACAAAGAACTCAAGGAAGCATCCAAGAGTTGTGGTGCTAAGCCATTTCCTTCCTCTTACTTTCTAAATCATTGTAAGCAACCCAAGAGAGTATCTTGGTCTTGCATTCTCCCTTTATTTATCTATTTTGTAATTTGTAAATAGTTTTAATATTTTTGCCCACACCTTGCATGTGAGTGACATTTTCACCCTTGCAAAATCATGCTGGCTAGTAGAGTAGATTTAAATTTCTGATATTTGCATAAGTAAAGTTTCCCACTTCTCCCATAAAGAGAAGGTTGAATGGCTAGGATTTAGTTATTTTACTTTCAAGTCATTTTTCCCACCTTGGCCACAAGATCAATATTCTTTCCCTCCACATTGTGTCAAATTTGTGAGGCCTTGAAATTTGTTTAAGTTTGTCCACATTTTTCCTTAAGGCAAAGTTGTGTGGCTAATTTGTTTATTTCACTCATTTTGAGTTATTTTTGTTTGTTGCCCACACTTTGCATGTGAAGTGGCTTTGCCACCCTTGCAAAATTGTGTTGGCTAGTGTTTTAAATTGTTTATTTTTTGCAAATAACTAAAAATTCGCCCCGCCATTTTCCCGTATTCCCTCCCCCTGCCACTTGTGAAATTTGGGTGATGAGAAAGGACAAAGGATCGTTTGGCTAGTCTAATTAGGAACTCGGTTTGATTATTGCTTAAACCATTAAAAACTGGTGACTTGAGGAGGCTAGAATGGGTTGAATCTGGGGATGGTTTCATGACACTAAGTGTCCTCATTGTTGAGTGCCCAAGCACTTTGGATTTAACCTGTGGAGCTAGGGGGAACCTATAATTTCCCTTGTTGTGCAACCCAACACTTCCTCTTGGTTAAGGGGATAAGGAACTTGGGGTAGCCCCATAGCTTAAGATTTATACAATTCACATCTAATCTCTCTAAGTTCAAGAGAGACCTAAAATTTATTAAAATCAATCTACTCACATTGCACAACATTTACATTTCAAGTCTTGCAATTTCGTTTTATGTAATTTAATTTCAAGCATTTTCATTCTTTCATTTTCAACAATTTCTTTACATGTGATTATTTGTTGTTAAAGAATTCTTTATTTGATATTTCATATTGTATCCTTTATTCTTGGAGAATTAATTGTTTTAAGTTTAAATTTGTTATTTAATTCATTGTGTAGATATTCCATAATTTGTTTTCAATTTTGTAGAAATATCTTTTATTTGTGCATATTCAAAAAAGTGGAATTTGGTCATCTTTAGGCACTGGTATAATTGTTGTTTTGTGAAATAAAGGTTTGTATGTCATTTGAGAGAATTTCATTTTGCATTGCTACTTGTCCTTGGGTTGGGTCTCCATAATCCTTAACTTAATTAACTCCTAGAACTTTAATAAACCTTCACATAGTTTAATAGGGTCTACCCCCCTTGGCTTCCCTAGGAGTGAGCCTGGACGGAAGGGGTGTAGATTGAGGTGGAAGTGGGTCTAGACTTAGGTTTGAGCCTCCAAGGACACACCAAGTTGTTTGGATACTTTTCCATGTTTGTAGGTGTGTATTAGGCAACAACATCTTTGGCGCAGCTACCGGGGACAAGTCTCTCTTTCCTGGAGTACACATTTTTTTTTCCGTTTTTGTTTGATGCTTCTTGTTTGTTTAGAATAAACTTGATCATCTGGAGCCTCCAAGGACACACCAAGTGGTTTGGAGACTTCTCCATGTTTGTAGGTGTGTATTAGGTGGCAACATCCTTGGCGCTGCTGTCGGGGACAAGTCTCTCTATTCCTAGAGTACTACTTTTTGTTTTCATTTTTGTTTGATGCTTCTTGTTTGTTAGAATAGACTTGATCATTTGGAGACGCCACTTCAAAATAATTTGACAAAGTATTTTGCAAGAAGGAACTCACAATTTTCTTAGCTTCATCCTTGAACCTAAAAGCATTTATGGAGGAAGCCGACCAAACTTTCTTCTTGTAGGATCCTTGATAATCTGGGATCTAAGTCAACATATTATTTTCATGCTTAATGTCATAATAAAATGGATGTTTTTTTTAATCCTATTGATTTTTAAAAAATAATTGTTTATCCTCATGAACTTCTTGAAGCAGCTATTGAAAACTAGCCTACTTTTTGTAACGGTGATAATGCTAACTCTCACATCAAAGCCTTTTGGCATTGTATTAATAAGTGGTGTGATGCACATATTCATGAGGATGTTCTAATGAAAATTTTTGACAGGACTTTTGAAGATGATGCTTATGATTGGTTTCATGATTTAGAGGATTATAAGTTTAAAACCACACAAGAGTTGATTCTTTCCTTTTTAGAGAGATGTGGATATAGACAAAGATATTATCATTGGTTAGATGCTTCAACATATCCATTAAAGAAATTAACATAGGTTATTAAAGCCACAAAGTTCATTTGTGTAAATCAGTGGAAATTCTTCGAAGCTCACCTTGTGAGTGCAAGTAATTACATTGGATATTCAGATCTTATAGAGCTAGAACTTCACAAAGAACATGAAGAGAAATTTCATTTGGAAATTAAGGAGGAGATTGAGTATGAGTCATTGGTTGATAAGGAGGAATTTGATTTTGAAGTTGTTGAATATCCAGTTAATTCAATTCCCCACCCACCTCCCGAAGAACCCATCTCTTCAGAGAATATCTTCGACAACCTTGATCAAAACAGTGAAGATATTTCCTTGAAAGTTTCACTTCCAACCTCTCAATCATCAGGTGATTCGATACAGAATAATGATAACATGGAAGACAAATTCAGTTTACGAATTCCATATCATTACGAACAGTGGTTGGCCTTCCACCATGTCAGTCATATGAAAATTTTTATCAAAATTTCATAAGGTTTTCCAAACTTCAAATATTGATTGAATAAAGAAAGACACATGTATCTTGGGTGGTCTATTCTCAAGAGAAAATCCAAGTTGATAAAACTTGGAAAAGGATCTTCAACGAGTCATCATGGATGGGGAATTTTCGGACATTTAAGGTCTTATGGCATCCATGATTTGGTTGGATCAATTGTTTTCTACCTCAACCAGTTGGATGGTGGGCCCATGAATATCCTAAGGAATGGGAAACAAATAAATCTATTTTTCAAATGATGAACCATTTGGTATCCAAAGGGGCACCCTCTGTAGCGTATCTCTAACCCTTCTTCTTTGATTCTTTTAGTTTTCATCATTTTTTCATATATATATATATATATATATAATTCATTGTACAGTCATTTGATTTATTTATTATTGTTTATTCTTTTCACACGTGTACTTATGTTGGTTATTGGTGAGAATTTGTGGTTGCATATTCCAAGGTTCTTGCATTCTCTCCTTCCCAAATATCAAGCATACGTCCACATGTGGAGCCATATGTTGACCACCTATTTCGACTAGGTGTCAACATTATGTACCATGAAGACATGTAGCTTGTGGTATGACAAGTTTGAAGACCTATGGCTCATCAGAGCAATATTGCCCCCATAACTTCTTTCTCTCTCCATGGAATGTTCGTTCCCCTACGTGGGAAAATTTTGTAATGTAACATGTTAGCATGGGTCAAGTTGTAATTATCTAATGGCCTAGGACTTTATCATTAGGGAAGTCCTTTCATCAAGTGTTTTTTTTCCTTAGGTAATTAATTTTTCTTTTTCAACGATTTTAATTACTTGAGTTTTTTCACTCAATAATCCTCCAACGTGGTGAAATGAGTTCTCATAACACCATGTTTTCCCCAGTCTGTAAATATAACTTTATTGGCCAGGAACTATGACAAACTCAAAGTGTGAATGTTTGATTTGATGGACCTTTGTATAAAAGGTTAATGAATGTAAATCCTATTATTTTAATATATAATGGAAACGTGTTGCATAAATGCTGAGAAGGGGATGTGCTAAGAGAGACCACGATTGCTAATGAAAAGGTGGTGGAGGGGTCCCATAATGGTTGTGTTAACCTCCACCGAATCGGTACTATGCTGGTTTTAATTGCTCAAGATCAAAACAACCCTCTGTCCCGAAATGAATTATAGTTAGGTTGGTAGGTGGGAACACCTCCTTAAGAGTTAATGGGGGGATGGGGAAGATCGTCCATTTGTAAGGTTTCTGGACCTGACCACCGACTGGGGATTCGAGCCACACGCAACCTTGTCGAGGAAGGAAAGAAAGGAAGCGTGGTGTGGGGGGGGGGGAACTTGTGAAGAATTCAGAGATGAGAGTGGAAAATCTCGGGTCCGAGGAAGGATTGAAAGAGAAAAGTAAGTTATGATCATAGGGGATAGAGATTGATTCAGGAGAAGGAGAGTAACCTTTGTCCTCATCTATTCTTGTATAGGGGGAAGGAGAGTAACCTTTGTCCTCATCTATTCCTGTATAGGGGGAAGGAGAGTAACCTTCATCCCTAACTTTTGTTGAGATGGAAGTAAGAGATTGAATCTCAAAGCATCGTGGCCTAAGCTCGGGGGTGGCCAGTGATAAATCCATCGGGAGTGTCTGAGCCTATGGTTGGGTGGAAATGAGCATCCATCTCCACAGTCGCATCACGCCTTATGGTTCTGATAAGTGGTTTTATGCCTTGTGCTTTGAATTGGAAATAATGAATGCATGCTTGTATTTATATGCCTAAAATGGTTTCTATACTGAATGATTAAATTAGAAGTATGTGTTCATTCCTTAAGAACTTTCATATCTTCTTGATTTCCCTATGCGCTAGTTTAATTCCTCATAAGCACTTTCCCAGAGAACTTCATCACTGTCCTAGAGTCGCGTGAATACTTCCTGACTGTGGAGGTTGAACCCCACAATCACTACGAGGACAGAGTCCAATAAGCTCAGGAGAGGTAGTGCATGTATGCACCGAGTCTCTGCAAGGTGGGTAGAGACTGAGACCATATTAAGTCCCAAAGTTGAGGAATGAACGTAAGGAATGCGCGGAAGAACGCTTCCAAGTGTTACGTATAAGAGAAAAAGTGCAAAACCCTTAAGCCTTTCAGAGCCAATGAAGCTCAAGAAGAATAGTGAGGTTCAAGTATCTAAAGGGAATATCCTTTCATTTAGAAGGTGAACGGATGAGATTCGTTCGGGAAGACCCATGATATGTCATGACTGTTAGATTGGAAGAAGGGAGCGCATGAGTTAATGCCTCGACTCCTTCAGACTTCGCAAGATTGCACATCGGGAGATTTTCATGTTGGCGTGAATAAACTCCCAAAACTCAAAACTATGATGCGATCTGGACCGTAGATCTAAAGATCTATCGAGACCCCCCCTTGACCGTCGGATTGGTGAAATTGGGGATTCTCACATTGGGAGATTCACACATTGGCACTACTAAACTCCTAAAACCTGAAGTTGCGATGTGCTCTGGACCGTTGGATCAAGGAAGATCATGGATCGTTGATCTGACACGAGCAAATTAATGCAAGAGTACGTGGGAATTCAAAATTCCCTAAGAACCAAGCTCAGAAGGGGTAAACTCCTTTATGAAGAGCAGATGAGGTCCAAGAGGCGAACTTATCTCCAGTTCATAAGCTCAAGAGGGAAGGTGGGAGTCGAGACCCATATATCAGGGCTCACAGTGAGTAAATCGAAGGTCGAGACATTTGAAAAATCTGAAATCTTCCTAGTCAGGGAAGAAAGTGAAAGCTCAGGAGGAGGAGCTACAAGATCATTGGATCGATCATCATGGAATATCTAGACCATCAGGTCATAGTCCAGACAATGAGGAGTAAGTGAAGAGGAGAATAGATCTCAGCCGTTCGGTCTAAGCGTAAAAGAATCATGGTCGCCCAATCAAGGAAAACTGCACTAATGATAAGCCTTGAGGGTATATGAGAGGAATAGGGTTCCAAAGTCCCGAAATCATCAGAACCATCCAACAGGATGGACACGTGGTGAGAGATCAACATTTCGCTGACTCGTGACTTAGGGAAGTCAAAGGGTGGAGTTGTGAGAATTCGCAAAACGTGAAATCACGATTTGATCTGAGCTGTTAGATCGTGGGGTGGTGTGAGTCATCAATCTGACACTCGCAAATATAGAGAAATTGAGAATCGAGAGAGATAAGGTGAATCAACCTCCAAAGTCGCAAAACGCGAAATTGCAACTTGATCACAGTCGTCGATTGAAGAAGATTGTGGACCATAGATCAAATCTTATCGGGAGTCCGCAACTTAGGAAGCCGGAAGTAAGAGTTTTGGGAACTTGAGAAACGCGAAATCACGATTTGATCTGATCCATTGGATCGATAAAGCCGTGGACCGTCGATCTAGGGCTAGAGTAGAATCAGGAGAAGGGAGGTGAGTGGTCTTCCAACCTCCCGAGACGCAAAGTCCAAACATGTGAAGTCACGAAGTGCATTTTGGTTAGACCCATGGTCATAGCCTGAGGTCATATGAAGGAAGGGGCTAGCTTGGAGAGCTAGCACCTATTTTTCAAACCCTTCAAAGGGCCAGGAAATAGCCTGCGGGTTTGGAAGAACCTACAATGTAAGAAGAGGGAACCTAGAGAGAGTTGAGGAAAAATGAAATTATTTATACCTCATCTTAGATGTGTTACAAATTGGTATTAGAGCATGGTTACAACACTTGACCTTCTTGGGCTCACGGACGAGTCACTTAAAAACTCTATCTCGAGTACTTTTGAAAGAACAACACTCTACCTTACCTCTTTCTTGGAAGGTCTGATTAAAAAAAAAAATGTTAGTAAAGTAAGGAATGGAATTTTCTATTGTGTGTATGCATTTAAGACATTGAGCCATGTATTGTTCATAAAATAATATATAGTTAGCTAACAATAAGTGTTTTGGCAACACTCGAGTAGTTAGTGAATCATGGGAAAACTCCAAGACTAAAGGATGGTGACATGTCATGAAGTGGGGGATGGCTCCCACAATAGAGATGGAGAATTTGACGAAAGGAGGGTGGTAGAAACCCCTCTAGATCTAGCTAAAACTGTAAGGAGCCTCAGGGTCGAGTTACAGAGTTTCAAGGCTAACAATGAGAGATTGATAAAGTAGCAAGAGAAACAAACAAAAATTAATGTAGTCTTGCTACAGAGCTTATCCAACATACAGAGGCAACTACAACATGAACCTGCAACCAATCATGCGGACCGAAGACACAAGAAGAGAAGTCAGAGTCCACATGAGACTCGAAAACATGACTCCATAAGTGAACTCACTAGGAGAAGTACCGCGAAGAAGGTCCAACTTGGAGGTAGGGGACACTGATTGGGAGAGTCCTCTGGAAAGGAAGTGGACAACTCCAAAGGATCTTCTAGTAGTAGGGCCATCTTGCATTCTCACAGGAAAGGAAAGAAGCGGAAGCATTCCAAAACCCATGGTCCTGAAGAGTTCAAGAAATCCAAATGACCCTCTTTTGATGAAGATATTAAGAAGGGAGAAGAGGCGGAAGCTTGGTTGCTTGGTTTAAAGAAGTATTTTAGAATCCATGACTACTTTGAAAACTTGAAGGCTCAAATAGCCATCTTCAACATGAATGGAAAGGCTTCCATATGGTGGGAAGACCTTAAGAATGTGAAAGGAGTCCATGAGAAGGACTTGTCATGGAAAATTTTTGAGAAATACTTCAGGAAGCAGTATCTATCAGAAAAATATATGGATGGGAAAACTAAGGAATTCTATGAGCTCCGGCTGGGGCAACTCACCATAGATGATTTTTTCAATAAATTCCTTGAACTATTGAGGTATGTACCCTACATAAAAGATGAAAAAGAAAAAATGCAACGGTTCATTAGTGGGTTACCTCAGACCTACAGGGATAGGATTGAATTTGATGAACCAAATACCTTAGAAGAATCTATTCGGAAGGCGAGGTATTGTTATGAATAGTTTGGGAGCAAGACAAGACCCCACGAGGACTAGTAGAAGAAGAGTAGTTTGGGATTCCAGAAGAAAAGGTTTAACTCCTCAAGATTTAAGAACTGTGGAAAACATTCTAGGGGGAGCCTTCCTTCTAGAAGTGTATATCAAAGCAATTTCTCCTCTCAAATTGGAAATAAACCTTTTCAGACAGTCCCAACAAAGACCGATAACCTAAAAAAGGAACCCTTAAAATGTTGGGGTTGTGGAGAAAATCATAGATTGAGGGACTGCCCACACAAACAAAAAAACAGTAAGGGGGTCTACAATATCCAAGAAGATACCATCGTCAATGATGTAGCTAGGAGCATGCCACAAATCTATGCAACCCTGGACAATAATCAATCCGACCACCAAGCCTCGATAGTGGAGCTGGAAGGTATGATTGCCAACCATCCAATTTCTATTTTAATTTACCCAAGTTATAATTTGATTTATGTATCCCCTCAGACGGTCGATAAGTGTAAACTACAACCATTTGGACATGTTAAACCATGGTTGTTACAACTAGCCACTGGGACCAAAATAAAGGTGGCAGAGGCCATACCAGCCTGCCAATTCATCATGGGTGGATTGCCCACCCGAGCGACCCTTAACATACTTCCCCTGGGATCTTATGACCTGTTGATTGGTATGGATTTCTTGGCTTCTTATAAAACTAAAGTGGACCATTATCATAAAACCTTAGAATTTGTAAACAAATAAGGGAGAAAGATGACCCTCCAAGGGATTCAGAAGCCAGTCTCAGTGAGACAAATATTGACCCTTCAAATGAAGAAGTATTGTAGAAAAGGGTGTTCCTTATATGCAATACAGGTGTTGGAATCCATTGAGGATGACAAACCAAACCTAGAGGACCACCCCATATTAAGAGAATACAAGGACATGTTCCCTGAAGTAGTACCAAGTTTACCTATGAGAAGGGATATTGATTTCTTGATAGAGCTTACACCAGAAGCGGTACCAACATCTAGAACGCCATATAGGATGAGCACGCCAGAGCTGGTTGAGCTCAAGCTACAGCTAAAGGAGATGATGGAAAAAGGCTACATCTGACCCAGTGTATCTCTGTGGGGAGTGCCCATCATGTTTGTGAAAAAGAAAGATGGTACACTTTGACTGTGCATAGATTATCAACAACTCAATAAGACAACCATAAAGAACAAATACCCCTTACCTAGAATCGATGACTTATCGACCAACTGGGAGGTGCTACCATCATTTTGAAGATTGAATTGAGGTCTGGATACCACAATGTCTATATTAAGGATGAAGACATCCACAAAACAACCTTTAGAATGAGGTATGATCACTATGAATTCATGGTGGTTCCATTGGGGTTAACCAATGCCCCTGCCACTTTTATGTTCTTGATGAATAATGTACTCAACAAATTTCTAGAAAAAATTGTAATGGTTTTCATTGATGATATCCTAATATACTCCAAGAACAAGGAGGATCACGAAGAACATCTTAGACTCGTACTTCAAGTACTAAGAGAGAATTAACTCTACGCTAAGTTTAACAAGTGTGATTTCTTTCAGAAGCAAGTCCATTACTTAGGCCATGCCATTTCTAAGGAAGGGGTAGAAGTGGACCTTGAAAATATCAGATCTATTATGGAATGGCCTACCCCAAAGGATGTATCAAATATCATATCCTTCATGGGCTTAGCCGGATACTATAGAAGGTTCATAAATGGATTTTCCAAGATTGGTTGTCCAATCAATGCCCTTCAGAAAAAGGGGATCAAATTCATTTGGACATCAAAATGTGAAGAAAGATTTCAAGAACTAAAATACCTCCTGACCCATGCACCTGTGCTAAATATTGCAGACCTAAATAATGATTTCCTCATATGTACAGATGCCTGCAAGGAAGGACTCGGAGGAGTCCTTATGCAAGAGGGATGTGTAATTTCCTACGTGTCTCGAAAATTAAATGAACATGAGATCAATTATCTGACCCATGAGATAGAGTTAGTTGACATCGTACATGCTTTAAAAATGTGGAGGCACTACCTCCTGGGAAGGAGATTTGTGCTTATGATAGACCATTGTGGGTTGAAGCACTTGTTTGATCAACCGAAACTCAATGCTAGACAAGCTAGGTGGACGGCTCTCCTAACTAAATTCGATTTAGAAATCAAACACATAAAAGGAAAGGAAAATAGGGTGGTCGATGCCCTTAGCATAAGTATAAAAATGGTTCATCTGGCAGTAGTAAGCACCTGTGAAACGGATGTTGGGGAAAGAATAAAAAATGCACAAGAGACAGATGCATTCTTTAAGACCATGACCTCATACCTAAGACAAGAGCCTACAGGGATTAAGTATGAAGGCTACCAAATTCTTGAGGAAGGGTTGCTAACTTACAAAAACAGATTGTATATTCTGAACTGTGACGACTTGAGGAGGTTCAGAATGGATGAACTGCATAAGAGACCATATACTGGTCACCCAGGATATCAGAAGATGATCACGACCACTAGGAAACAATTCTATTGGCCTAGGCTAAATAAAGACATAGATAACTATTTAGCTAACTGCCTAGAATTCTAGCAAATTAAGGCAGAGCACCAACATCCAATAGGATTATTGCAGCCCCTATCGATCCCCGAATGGAAATGGGAAACCATCTCCATGGATTTCATCACCGGATTACCAAAGTCGACCAAGCAAAATGATACCATCATGGTTGTGGTTGTCAAACTGAGTAAATATTCTCGTTTCATTCCTGTCAAATCAACTTGTAAGGCCATAGATATTGCCAACATATTCATGAAGGAGATATTTTGATTGCATGGCATGCCCAAGGAAATCGTATCTGATTGAGATACCAAGTTCACTTCAAATTTTTGGAAATTCCTAATGGTCGGTCTGAAGACAAAATTGCTATTCAGTACAACTTATCACCCTCAAACTGATGGACAGATAGAAAGAGTAAACCAAATAGTAGAGGACATGCTAAGGATGCATGTAATGCATCAACCTAAGAAGTGGTAAGACTACCTACCATTGGTAGAGTTTGCCTACAACAACGGTTATCAAGAATCCTTGAAGATGAGCCCTTTTGAAGTCCTCTATGGTAGACAATGCAAGATTACAATCAACTAGAGTAATCGAGTGGATAGAATTACAATTGGACCCGACATGTTGAAATAAATGGAACAACAAGTGGTGCAGATAAGGAAAAATCTAAAAATTTCTCAAGATCGACATAAAAGTTACACTGACAGAAAGAGAACTCCCCGAGAGTTCAAAGTCGGAGACCATGTCTATCTTAGAGTTAGACCATGGAAGAGTTCTATGAGAATGGGAGCCTGTGCCAAGTTGGCACCTTGGTATTGTGGACCTTTTGAAGTCTTAGATAGAGTGGGACCTGTAGCCTATAGGATAACACTCCCTCCCACAATAAAGGCACATAATGTTTCCCATGTTTCATTACTGAAGAAATATGTACATGATGCTAATCATATAATTGACTGGTCTGTGATCCAGGTGGAACTAGAGGGAGAATTACTGCCAGAACCCCAATGCATACTAGACAGGAAGGAAACCGCACTCAGGAACCGAACCATTGCACAGGTCAAGGTGCAATGGAAACACTTTGGCCCAGATGAGGCTACGTGGGAAATGGAAGATGCCATGAGACATGCATATCCGATTTTTTTTACTTCTGTAGATACCCATCATGTTTATAGATAGAACATCGAGGACAATGATTCCTTTAAGGGGGAGGGAATTGTAACACCTTGTTTCCCTGAGTCTGTAAATATAACTTTATTGGCCAGGAACTATGGCAAACTCAAAGTGTGAATGTTTGATTTGATGGACCTTTGTATAAAAGGTCGATGAATGTAAATCCTGTTATTTTAATAGATAATGGAAATGTGTTGCATAATTGCTGAGAAGAGGATGCGCTAAGAGAGACCATGATTTCTAATGAAAAGGTGGTGGAGGGGACTCGAAATGGTTGCGTTAACCTACA
>ML793087.1:41835-60072 GCA_009831015.1 Picea engelmannii
GCTTATATGTTTGTTGGTGTTATAATGATGCCTATACAGTCTTCTACAATTGATGATGCAATCTTGGTTTCATTCGTTATGACAAAATGGTTGGTTGATGTATTCTTGATAAATGTTGTTGGTGGTCACTCACAATACAAGGCAGTTCTATGGATATAAAGATTATTTTGTTTTATAGGTGTTATGTTATGCATTAACATTGATTAATAATCTTATACATGATTTTATGCAAAAAGATAATATGATGATATGGGAGCTCGATCAAAACAAAAAGGAATGGATAAGTCCCAAGGTTATGGAAAAAACATTATATATAAACCTTAAGGTATACTTAATAGTGACAAATGGAAGGTGATGGACCTAGCTTCTATACTATATGCTTTGGTTAAAGGATTTTATGTAAAGAAAATATGGTAGTGTTTAACATATGGTTATGGTTAAAGTTTTGATATGATTCGGTTGGCGCACCATACAATGGATATGGAATTTAATTTATGCAATGGATATGGTATTGAATTTATGGTTGATGTTATGGTAATGGGTCAGTTAGTACATTGAATTGAATAGGACCGGGTGAGGAAGTGACGTGCATTTACTGCATGTCACTCCAAACCATCCTCAATCCTGGCACCCTAGCCATAGTTGTATTTGGCTCTAGTGGTCGTGGAAGCTCCATGATTTTAGGTTTTGAAAGAAAAAACACAGGCCAACTCTTCCCTTGAAGCGGTTTTTCCAAGTATGGCTCCTTCACTTTCCATCCATGATGGTCCCTCTGTATTATGAATCAATTCGTTGGCTCAGGATTGCATGAGTTCTGTGTTTTTCTTGATTTTTGACTGTGTATTAGTGCTATGATTATGGTTTTATCTCTGATTATTGTGGAATGTTGTCATTTTAAAAGAAATAAATGGATTTTATTGCTTGTAAATTATGTCCATTGGTTATTGTTTTAAAAGAAATTGTCAGTCAACTTGGGTTTTTATTCTGGTTATCTATGAAAAAAGATGACAATGGTGCAACAAGCTCTAAGTTTTTATTTGCGTGGCATTTTACCACCAGTCTGGGTATTAGTTGTTGTCACCCATTTTCATCTCCTTCGTTGATTATAATTCATTTTACCAAGTTGCAATTCAACTGTCGACAGTGGCATTGCTTTTTGGTATAGACCCACTTGGCCCTTAGGTTGAGGATCTGCTTACAGGTTCATTCTTCGTTTCCCTTTGAGCCGGATCGACTCTTTCAATTCCCTACTTGAATATTCTTTCTTTTGATCCACAGGTCCTTTTGGAAGCTTCCCTGGCACGAATGGCACTAGGTGCAAGCTCCCCTTTCTCCGCGTGACCATCGGCTAGCCTTAACACTAGCGCTTCTCTCTTTTCGTCACTTCGCTTGTCGAAAGGTTGGATTTCCGTCCCCTTATCTTACGAACCCCCGAAACATGAAAAGTCAACAGGGTGTTGACTCCCTTCAATGAACAACGCATGTTCACCTATCTATTCCACAGGCCCACCTTGTGATTCTGCCACGTGTTCCTTACACACCACTTCGCACTTCGCCACTTCACTCCCCAAAGTGTTGTTTCCTTTATATCATGACACCTGAAGTGTCGAGATCCAAAACTTCTCAATACTTCTTATCGTAGCTCGTGACCTCGTGACTTCTCCTTCTAATCTCTCAACTCTTCAACTTCCGAGACACGAACCTTCGATGTGCCTAAGCGTCGAACTGTCAAATTTTGACATGTCGTCCACGCGGTCCCACAACAAAATTTCTTGCCCTTTCGGAACTTCACCTTTCACAACCTGGAGTACCCAACCTTTGGGCTCTCACCTCGTGAACCTCCGAGTTCACAAGATCTCTAGATCTCTTCCACCTGTCCTTCCCAGATGGACGACTCTATTCCACTTGCCACTCTGCTACTCGCCTTTCACGACTTCGCGAACCTTAATGCAAAACTTTTGACCCTTCAACGCACAAAACCCCAAAATGAGATTTCGTGAGCGATCCAACGGCCCTGGCTGACTTGGATCCTATGACCCTGATTTCTTTTGAGCTTATGCTTGAGGAAAGCTCGCCGTAATGTACTTTCTTATTTGCAAGATCTGACGACTCTTGTGATCGCTCAAGGTCCTTTTACAATAATACAAGCATGCCTCCACTTAATGAATTCATTAATATTTCAAAACATTTTCAAAAAATGTGCTCGGTGCTTTTCCAGTTGTCTCTTATCTTTGCGCTGTCTCACTATTGGCTATACTTTCACGCCCTTGTGATGCTCCTGCATCATACTCCCTCGCTTGAAAATTTCTATGGGCTCCTGTCCATGAGCTCGCGCACGGTCTGTCCATGCTTCTGGATTTCTTCTTCGTTCTCCCAGCTGGCATCTTCAATTGGATGGCCCTTCCACTTGACCAAGTATTCAAAGTATTTCTTTCGCCTGGTCTTCTTACCAAATCTTTTGTCCAGTATGATTTCCATCTGTGGCTTCTCTGCAACTGGCATCTGTTTTGTCCACTGAATCTCTGGCTTCTCACTAACTGCTTCTGCTTCCTCAACTTTATAAGGGTACAAATTTGAGACATTGAATATCGAAGAAATTTTGATCCCATCGGGTAATTCAATCTCATATGCATTCGCCCCAAATTTCTTCAAGACCTTACATGGTTCGATTTTCTTCATCTTTAGTTTATTATATGTTTCACTCGGGAACCTTTCCTTTCTCAAATGTGCAAGGATCAAATCACCAACTTCGAACTGAAGTTGTCTCCTATGTTGATCTGATCTCTGCTTATATTCTTGGCTCGAACTCTACAATCATTCCTTCACCTGGTTGTGAAGTTCCTTCATCTCCTCTGCGGAATCTTCTACACTAGTGCTCCTAGTCGCAATCTGTTATGAATCCATCAGCTCAGAAATTCCTCTCGGCTGCATGCCATAAAAAATTTGAAATGGACTCTGTCCTATGCTCCTATTAATTGAATCGTTGTAAGCAAATTCCGCTTGTGGTAATATGTTGTCCCACTGACTGTGGTGTTCTGTCACCAAGCTCCTCAGTAAGTCTCCCAAACTATTGTTCATGACTTCTGTTTGCCCATCCATCTGAGGATGATAAGCTGAACTAAACGAAAAGTTTTTTCCCAGCTTTTTCCATAAGGTTCTCCAGAAGTGTCCTACGAACTTGGTGTCTCAATCCCAAACTATGCTCCTTGGTAAGCCATGAAGTTGAATGACTTCTTTGAAAAACACGTTCGCAATGTGAGTTGCATCACTGGTTTTCTGACATGGAATGAAATGTGCCATTTTGGAAAATCTATCCACTACCACAAATATTGAGTCAAACCCTCTTTTTTTTCTTGGCAACCCCAATATGAAGTCCATGTTGACTGCATCCCACGACCTCTCAGGTATGGGTAATGGTTGATAAAAACCTGCATTATGCCTCTTTCCTTTTGAATGTTGACAAATTCTACTTCTATCCAAGAATATTTTAACGTCTGCTCGCATTCCTGTCCAAAAATATGACTCATTCAACTTTGTGAATGTCTTGTCATGACCGAAATGTCCGGCCAATCCTCCACTATGTTTCTCCTTCAACAAATTCTCCCTCATGGAGCATTTTGGAATACAAAGTTGATTACCTTTAAACAGTAATCTTTCCTGGATCATGTATTATGCCCATTGGCTTCTATCCCTGAGAATTGGATTCTCAGCTGCTTCATACACCTCTTTAAAATCTGGATCATCTCTGTACATGTCCCTGAGATCATCAAAACCGAATGTTTTGACTCTGAACTCCTACAATAGCAAACACTTCCTGCTCAAAGCATCAACAACTTTGTTAGTAGTTCCAGAAATATGTTTAATCACAAAAGTGAAATTTTGCATATATTCAACCCATTTAACATGTCTTTGATTCAACTTCTCCCGTTGAGTCACAAATTCCAATGCCTGATTATCACTGTATAAGACAAACTCCTTCGGGATTAAGTAATGTCTCCATTTTTTCAATGCCTGAATAATAGCATAGAATTCCTTATCATACATGGAGTATTTTATCTTGGCTTCATTCATCTTCTCATTGAAATATGCTATCGGCCTGTCTTCTTAACTCAAGACTGCCCCTATTGCAAATCCACTTGCATAACATTTTACTTGAAATGTCTTTTGGAAATCAGGCAACACCAAAATTGGTTGTTCTGTGATTTTCCTTTTCAACAAATTGAATCTTTTCGCAGCCTCTTCTGTCCAGTGAAAATATTTGTGTCTCTTCTTCACTGTGTCCATCATCGGTGCACTAATTCCATTGAAATTCCTGATGAATTTTCGATAAAAACTAGCCAATCCGTGAAAACTTCTCACCTCAAATATACTCTTCAACGATGACCAATTCTTAATTACCTTCACCTTATCTGGATCCATCCTCAACTTATATGCAGAAATAACAAACCCCAAATAAATTAGCTTTGCCTTCATGAATGAGGATTTATTCATGTTTATCAACAACTTCTCTTGTTGTAACCTCTTCATCACTATAGCCAAATGTTTCAGATGCTCTGCCTTTGTTTGACTGAAAATCAATATGTCATCAAGATACACAATGGAAAATTTTCCGATGAAATCCTTCAGGACTTCATTCATCAACCTCATGAAAGTACTCGGTGTGTTTGTTAAACCAAATGGCATAACAAGCCATTCGTATAACCCTTCGTTGGTTTTGAATGCTGTCTTCCATTTGTCACCTTCCCTCATGCGGATTTGGTGATAACCACTTTTCAAATCAATCTTTGAAAAATTTTTGGCCCCACTCAAGCAATCCATCAGATCATCCATCCTTGGCAATGGAAATCTATACCTGATGGTTATTTTATTGATCTCCCTCGAGTCATTACACATCCTCCAGCCTCCATCTTTCTTTGGATTGAGTACTATTGGAACAACACACAGACTCAAGCTTTCTCTGACCAAATCTTTGTCCAACAAATCTTGGACTTGTCTTTTGACCTCTTCATTCTCCTGCGGTGTCAATCTGTACAATGCTTTGTTTAGTAAACTAGATCTAGGTATGAGATCAATGTGATGAATTATACTTCTAATCAGTGGCAACGAATGAGGTAGTTCATCCACTACTATGTCAGCGAACTCTTCCAGTAGTTCCTGAACCTCTTCTGGTAAATCATCTACCCTTGTGCTGGTTAAAACAATCTTTGGCTTCCTGACCATAATGAATTGTGGTTACTCCTTCTTAACCTCTGTAAGAAGTTCCTTCCCACTCATGAGAAGTATAGTGTTGCTCACTTCAGGTTTTACCTCCTTATCTTTGATTGGAAGCAACATGTGATTTCTCCCATTCTTCTCTAGGGTGTATGTGTTCTTCCTCCCATCATGAATCACATTTCTGTCATATTGCCACGGTCTACCCAACAATAGATGACAAACATCCATAGGAATAACATCAAAGAGTATTTCATCTTTATACCCTCCTATTTTAAACTCAACTAAACATTGCTTAGTGAAATTTACCTGATGTCCTTTTTGCAACCACAGAACTCTATATGGGCTTGGATGATCAATCATCTCTAGCTCTAGTTTTTCTACCATCTCCGTTGAAACGAGATTGTCTATGCTACCACTGTCCACAATGACCTTGAATACCCTGTCTTTGGTTTTTCACGCAGTTCGAAAAAGTCTGTTTCTTTGGACTAAACTCTCCACCTCCTTCTCTGGTGTCAAAAGAAATTTTCGCATCATCAGTGATCTTCTGCCTTCAACATCCTATGCCTCAACATTTCACCTCTATGCTTCGGCAATGTGATTCTCTCCTTCCTCTTTCTTCTTGTCTGGACATTCATAAGACTTGTGTCCGACCTTTCCGCACATGAAGCATTTTATCACTCCACCTCTTCCTCTTCCTCTACCTCTAGTACGAGAAAAAATGTTTTTATCAACATACTCTCCTCTCTGATCAACATACTACCTTCTCTATCCAGCATATTGCCCTTTCTGTGAGCTTCCACCTCTCTCAATCTGAGGTTTCTTCCATTCTTCCTTAGGCTTCTGATTTCTATCTTGGATGACTAATTTGCCCTTGGCTTGACTTCTGCCTCAACCTCTTTGACCTTGTTTTCGACTTAGCTTCTCTTCCACCTTTAGAGCCATTTGATAAGCATCTTCCACCATTTGGATGGTCATCATGCTCATCTCATCCTGAATTTCGTATCTCAGTCCATTCATATACCTGGAAACCTTTTCATCATTACTTTCATGATGACCTGCTCTGATGTTTAGCCTATAGAACTCTTCAATGTACTCCTTCACTGTCATTAGCTTCTGTCTCAAATTTTGTATCCTTCGAAACAGAGTAATTTGGTAATCCCTGGGAATGAATTTCTCTTTCATCTTTGCAATCATCCTATCCCAACTCTTGATTTTCTGCTTACCTTGGCAGCGTCTGTCATCTTGCATTTCATCCCACCACAATGTTGCATGTCCTTTAAGTCTCATGAAAACATGTTTGACCTTCTTGTCTTCTTCAACATCTTCATAGTCAAAATATGTGTCCATAGCTCTAATCCAGTCTAGAAGCTCTTCAACATCCAAGCTTCCCTCATAAACTGGAATGTCCATTTTGGCTCTTGCACTCATTCTTGCAATAGCTCTAATCAAGCGTTCATTTTCTGCATCTTTTGCTGCAATTTATTCTTCTTCATGTCCAGTGTCATCTTCGCTTTCTGACTCACTGACATCTCCAATATCAGTTGTGCACCTTTGTTTTATTTCCACATCCACAAGTCTGGCACGAATGTCATGCATATCTCTACTTCTGGATTTTGCACTTGCCTTCCCCTTCTTTCTGGCATTTCCCTATCCTCTGGCGGATCGGGTGTTTGCCTGTCTCTTCTCCTCGGCGGCATGGATGAAATTCCTTCTCTCTTTTCCTGCCTGAAATATACAAACAAGAATCAGGCTCTGATACCAGATGGTGCAGACCCACTCGACCCTCAGTTCAAGGATCCTCTTATAGGATCATTCTTCGTTTCCCTTTGAGCCGGATCGACTCTTTCAATTCCCTTCTTGAATCTTCTTTCTTTTGATCCATAGGTCCTTTCAGAAGCTTCCCTGGCGCGAATGGCACTAGGTGCAAGCTCCCCCTTCTTCGCATGACCATCGACTAGGCTTAACACTAGCACTTCTCACTTTTCGTCACTTTGCTAGCCGAAAGGTTGGACTTCTGTCCCCTTATCTTACAAACCCTCGAGACATGAAAAGTCAACAGGTTGTTGACTCCCTTCAATGAACAACACATGTCCACCTCTCTATTCCACGGGCCTACCTTGCGATTCTACCACGTGTTCCTTACGCTCCACTTCTCACTTCGCCACTTTGCTCCCCGAAGTGTTGTTTCCTTTATATCACGACACCCGAAGTGCCGAGATCCCAAACTCATCAATACTTCTTATCGCAGCTCGTGACCTCGCGACTTCTCCTTCTAATCTCTCAACTCTTCAATTGTCAAGACCTGAACCTCCGATGTGCCTAAGCATCGAACTGCTAAATTTTGACACGTCGTCCACGTGGTCCCACAATGGAATTTCTCACCCTTTCGGGACTTCGCCTTTCGCAACCTGGAGTACCCAACCTTTGGGCTCTCAACTCGCGAACCTCTGAGTTCGTGAGATCTATAGATCTTTGCCACCTATCCTTCCTGGATGGATGGCTCTAATCCACTCGCCACTCCACTACTTTTATTTCACAACTTCATGAACCTTGATGCAAAACTTTCGACCCTTCAATGCAAGAAACCCCGAAATGAGATTTCGCGAGCGATCCAACGGTCCTGGATGACTTGGATCCTACGACCCTGATTTCTTCTGATCTTGTGCTTGAGGAAAGCTCACCATAATGTACTTGCTTCTCTGCAATATCTGATGGCTCTTGTGACTTCACAAATTCTTCTCAAAGAATTTCGACCACCCATTTCTTCCTGGACAATTCCTGCGAATTTAACCAAGTATTTCTCCGCGGAACTTACCCGCCTGCAACGCAAACTTGCTACACCTCCTTTCAACGCCTCAAGGAACAAACCTTCTGTGATTTTCTTCGACAATTGCAAAGACCCTATTCCTCCTGAGCTTTCTCCAACTCCGGGTCTTAAAGAAGACTCCCGCACGCACTCCTTGTGGCGAATCTTTCAATTACTTTAAAGAATTGAAGTCCTTCGACTCTGCGCACTCCCTGCAGCAGTAGTCCTTCAACAATTTCTCAGGTTCGCAAAATCTGGAACTTTACTTGGCTTGCACACTCCTTGCACGGCTCCTGTGCTCAACTTGCACTTCTATGAGAATGAGAACAATGTTAACCCTCCTGAGCTTTCAGAGATGAACTATGACTTCTGTCAACGCACTCCTTGCGGACAAACTTCACTACACTCCTTGCAGGAACTCTTGATCAGATAGAGAAACAATTGAAATTCATTCCTTGCTCTCTCTCAGACTTCAAACACAAAGCATGAAATCATATACACAACATATAAATCAAATGTATAACAGAAAGTAAACATCCATGAGCATAACATTCAACATGCATACATAGAGAACAAATACGACACCATGAATTTGAATCAAAGCTCTTTCTATTAATTCAAATCTCTGTACATGGGTGTTTTCAACTACAACTATCTGCTCTCTTCTCTATGCTCTATGCTCTATTGACATAATAATATTACAACTATACAATGAGGGTGTCTATATCCCGTTTCCCTCTTGCGCTCTAAAAATGTCTAATCTAAGCATTAAATTCTATCTACCTACATTCATTACACATAAAGGCTCCTATATACTATGGATGAGAGCGGATCACTCAAGGTCCTTTTACAATAATACAATCATGCCTCCACTTAATGAATTCATTAATATTTCAAAACATTTTCAAAAAATGTGCTCGGTGCTTTTCCAGCTATCTCTTATATCTGCGCTGTCTCGCTACTGGCTATGATTGCACTCCCTTGCGATGCTCCTGCATCACTCTTACTTTGTTTGGCTGAGCCCTGAGCTATTGTTTGTTATGGCTTTTCTTCACTATCACTATTTTCGAAAGCGTTACACAATCGAATCTTTGTACCGCCCAAAAACTTGAATGGAGGCTTGTATATGTGTCGAGTAGCCACGGGTTGTGCTCTGGCTTTCTTTGCATAGTGGTTATAAGAATTCACCCCTCTCATTATCCATTGTAGGTGGCTAACTGCTATGTTTATTACCCTCACTTTCAAGTTTTAGATTATAAGTTAAGCGTCTGTGGTGATTTTAAAAGAGCATGATCTCACTGTTCTCCCAAGACTCATCTTGATTACCTATGCTTGCTTCTCTGTGATAACTTATGTTAAGAGGAAAAGGGGTTACGATCTCTCTGTGTTTTGAAGGCTCTCCCTTAAATGAGCCAAACTCTCATTACTTCTCTACAATAAAGTTTTTAAATAACACTTCTTGGTTCTATTGATCCCGACTTGTTTATGTTTCTCCCTGGGCAATTTTTGGCTCTGTCAATATTTTGGGTTACAAGTTAAATGACTGTGGTGATTTTAGAAAAAAGCACGGGCTCTCTAAATTCAAAGACCATCTCTTGATCAAGTCTTTGTATTTCCTCTATGTGATAACTTTGTTTGAAAAAGGAAAGGGTATGTGTTACCTATAGTCCCGAGAACTTTCCATTTGGTTGATTTATGGTTATTCCATCCATTGCTTTGTTAAACCCTAGCATGATCATGATCCCATTTAAGTTTCAAAGGCACCTGTGTGTGATTGGTCCATCAAACATTATCTTGGTCCTGTTAAGATTAAAGGAGGCACCTGTGTGTGATTTGGTTATGTTCTCCTCACGCATTATATGGCTTTTTATTTTATTGGGCATTTCTTTTAAAGGGAAATATGTACATGAATCTCGGGGTTAAGGTTACATGTTCTTTGATGAAATGTTTCTTTCGAATAAGGATTGGTGTCAATTATATTGTTGAACACTTGTGTGTGATTAAATCGGGTTCGATTATTGTTTTGATGAAAGTGGATTATGTCTGTTAGTGTTGGAAACTCAACTGTTGGTGGTTAGTACTGGGTCTATTATTATTTTATTGCAAAGGATGAATATTGGACATGGATAATTGGAATCACTATGCATATTATGTTTGTTTTAAAAGGAAAGGGTTAGCATTGGAGCATGCATGACTGTGGCTCGAATGGTTATGATGTTACTATGGAATTGGAAATGATATTTGCATAGCTATTGTATATGATGCACATATTAATATAATTGAAGAATTATGGGTGATTGAATTGTTTTTTTTTTATTGAAGACAACAAGCATTATGTCTGTAAATAAGGAGCGGTTAAATGATTCTGGTTTTAGAATGGATGCTTATTGGATTATGATCTGGACGGAGTTATGGTTGTTGTTTGATTTAGTTTATTTTCTATGAACAATATCCATATTATTCCCTCTCATACTCTCACTTTTTCACTCATTATACACCCCTCACAATCCCATGTTCATTTTTACATGCCATGTTCTCTAAAATAAATTAAAAACTCTGTATGGAAGTGGTAAAACATGACACAGGAATTGGTGGCAGTTGATACATTTTGGTATTGATTGCATAGTCAGTTATTTAATGAATTGTTGAGAAGCACTCGTATTCTTACTCCCTCTCATGATATCACTTTTTCGATCATTACAATCCCCCCATATATCCCATGAACCTTATTTCACTCCCTGCTCATTTGGCAATTATTAAATAAATTTTATGGATTGAATTGCATGGATCTTGTGTCAATTTCTGAGCCAAACTTTGTTTAATATAAAGAGAATTTCATGTATGGTATGTTAAGGGCTAGTTGCTAATAAATTGCTACATACAGGATGAGTTTCTTCAGTAGAGGCAATCATGGAAGAAACAATAGGGGGAGAGGTAATTGGAATAGAGGGCCTAGAAGGCTCAGATTCTGAATTCATTTTGATGTCGATCCTCAGAATTTGAACCAACTTTTTCAAGATGGGTTCTTCAATTGGATTGGGCAAGGGACAATTCAACCTAGACCAGAGAGGCCTCCCTTACAACCCCAAAATATCCCTGGTATCCCTGTGCCTCCCCATGTATCCATGCAACCAGAAGTTCCTGAAAATGATGGATGGCGGGAGATTTTTCATCTGACATTATCCCACCATCGTGACTGGCCTAAATTTTCATTTCCTCCTCCTCCTCCACCTGTAAACCCAAATGATCAAATTTCCCCTGCACACTCACCTATACAGTCCTCTCATTCTAGCAAATGACTTAAAACCGAGGCTCCCCATGTGCAAGACAAATGTAAAGTTGTTTCTTCCCCCTCATATCCTTCAAGTGACTCAACAAAGTTTGTGTCATCTCGTATGCACCTGAGGGACAATTTCTCCCACATTATTAGTGATATTAAGCCACAAGGTTCTACCCAAACTAAGGCTAATTCAAGGAAGTCCAAAGGGGACAACAGTGACAGAAGAAAGATTGTCTCTCAAAGTGGAAAATATGGATTTTGATTTATGTGTTTATGGTTGACTTGTTGAAGACAATGGACTGCATAAAGTTTTGGACAACAAAGTATTTTTTGGATAATGTGGATATTTACATGTTTTGGATATAATTTGAAATATTTATGATATTTAAATTTCAAATTTTAGAAATAATTTATAGGAGTTACAAGGGGTCTTGCCTACTTAGTTATTATTTAATAAAAAGACCCTTAATTATTATTATTATTATTATTACTACTTCCCCTAAACTAAAATTAGTTAAGTTTAATTAACTTAACTAAATGAGGTAGTTGAACTACTTCAACTGATTTGGAATGCGTAAAAGCCAAATGAGAAGGAAGAACAATGTGAGAATAGAAGGAGAAAGCAATACTAAGGTTTGCTCATTTGTCTTCATGAGATAATTCGGTTTTCATTCATTCTTCAATTCATTAAAGGCCTAATTCTCTTTTTGACAGCAGGGTCCTATTGTAGACAACAAGGTTCAAAGATGAACCATATCATTCAGATGCTTGTTTCAGAGGTGTTGATCTATCTTTGATAGTCTATGTATACTTGTATGTTTATGGATTGTGTTTCATAACCGATAAAGGATATTGTGTAGAGTCAAGTTGGCAACAGTCTGTGGCAAGCTGATCCATATTTTAAAGTTCAATTTTTACTTCTTGTCAGAGTCCTTTTGTATGGTTTTCATCGGGGATATCTAAGTTTGACCTTGGTCCATTCCCTCACATGGATTTTTGTAAAGATAAAGATACTTTTGATTTCTTGGAATGGAATAAAGTGATTGTTATTTTGTCTCATCTGTGTTAATCTGTGACTTGGTTACTTTTGCTTTTGATCTCCACATTTACTTTCTGCAATATGTATATGTTCAAAAAATTATATCAAAATTTCATATTTTGCAACAATCTTTTCATTTAAAAAATCATCCTAAGCTCTTGTAATTAATACTTGTGGATTGGGAAATTCATTTTGACGCTATAAAACATAGGGTGATATTCCTGACTATCTTGCCTTAGCCGAGCAAGATTCGAAAATGCTTGAGTAAGATAATTCATATCATTTCCTCAACATTTATTTGGTGACCATACTGGGGAGATATTCCATATCTGTCTAGTTGATTGTATGCTTGATTATCATTGAATATATTTATATTTCTTCTTTTGATTTATTGATTGTTTATTTTCCTCATGACTATACCTATTGCAAGGCAACCCAATATTGAGCTCGGTCTTAAAGATCAGACCAACATTTCTTTAACCTTATTTAATACCATATTAGAGATCTCTAATACCTAAGTTGAGCTTGAACGATCATGGGAAGTGATTGAACAAAACATAAGTGTCAGAGAACATTGAGAATCTAGGAAAAGATAGCCTAGGAATCCACCATAGATTTCTTTTTCCTAAATTTTGATCTTCTTTTCATGTCATTAAACCCTCGCATCTCTAAGAGAAGTAGAGGTTTATCATCTGACATCAACCCTATTGCTGAAATAGGAAGAAGAAACCTTGTTTTCCCATCCCAACAAAGTACTCTAAGGAGAACTTTGTATGATTCAACCAGTTTGTCTTTCTCTCCCTTACCTATCGTTCAAAAGATGGAATCTAGTGGTGGCTTTGGTGGCACTAGAGGTTCTTGTTCATCTCAATCTTCAACCTCGTCATTGATTGGTATCTTATTTAGTCATCAAGTCCCTATCCAATCTACTATGAACCCCGACAAGGTCATAAAAATGTATCAGCTCTTTCAGTTTGAAGAAGATGCTACAACTACTATGTAGCATGTTTCCTCTCCTCTTAACCTAGCACCTGCTACTTGTCCGCTTCCTAAATTTAAAGAGCATATCCCTAGGTTATCAGGTAATAACATGGTCACTACGAATGAACACTTGGTGGCATTTTCTAATGCCTATCACAACATAGGATCCAATGACAATGGCACTTGTATGCACTTGTTTGTTAATTCCCTTGAAGGGAAGGCAACAACCTATTTATTTGATCTTCCTCCCAAGATTCTTTCCACTTGGGAGGAGTTATTTTATTGGTTCAAATCTACTTATGGGAAGTCTAAGAGCCCAGTCAAGTAGTTATGAGAGTATAATAGCATTGCTTATAAAGATGATGATACTATCAAGTCTTTCAACTTACGTTTCACTAAGTTATATAACCAAATTCCTAAACTTATTCTCCCTCAGAACCAAACCACTTTTACGTATTACTATAATGATCTACCTTCCCCCTACCATTATAGTCTTGAATAAAATGTCATTGAAAACCTTGGTTCAACTCTGCATACTTGTTTAGAGTATGAAGAACAACTTGAAAGAATAGGTCTTCCCAGGGGAGACTCAGTTAAATAGACGGACATGTCCGCCCTCTTACAGCTTGTACAAGACATGAATAATCGAATGATAACGTATGAGAGAAAGGGAAATGCCCCTTCATTTACTTCTGGGGCCTCATCTTCTTCTTCACCACCCTTTAGGAATCCCAATGAAAACAACTTTCAACCTAAATCCATCATGCCTCACAATTGGTGTAACTTTTGCGAGGAGCACCATGAGGAAAGTATTTGTGAGGTAAAGAAGAGTGTCGTAGATAAAATATTTGGTAAAAGGCCTGAAAATACCATCGTTGTTCTGGATTTTGCAGAACCAGAGGATGTCATGATCATAAATACTAGGAATAAATCATATGCTTCGAAAGGTAAATATGATCCTCTTGGCACTTCTTCTAGACCAAAATCATCTTCATCGGCCGCTACTATACAGGTTTCTAAAACTCCTGACAGTCAAGGAACTACCTCTCCTCTTCTCTCTTCCAAATACAACATTCTCAATCAATTGGATAATATTAAAGCTGATGCTACCCTCCTGGACATGGTTTTCATCCCTGAGCAAGAAAAGCATCTGAAAAGTTTCATGGAAGGAAAAGCTTCCATTGTAGCCAAACTCTTTGAAGAGGTAGATGAAGAGGATTCAACTGTAAATAAAGTAGGTGTACATAATTTTAGACACCCTGTAAAAATCCCCTCGTTTTTCATTTTTATAAATATTATGGAAAAAATATCCCATTGTTGTCTCATTGACGGCGGTTCGGGCCCAAGTGTAATGTCAAAGATTGTTATGGAAGAGCTAGGCTTGTATTGTACAAATGAAAATTCCAAAAGCATGCTCTCTTATAATAGTTTACAACAATCGACCATAGGTGAAATCAAGGACATGACCTTGGTTTTGTGCACGCATATTGAAATAAGGACAACCTTTAATATTCAAGTAAATGACATGCCAGTGAATAATTATTCAATAATCTTAAGAAAAGATTGGCAAGATTTGATGAGTGGATACCTCTCACTCGACGAGACACACTTATCCATTCCTTGAAATGGAAAGAACATTATAGTCCTAAGGGAGGGAAGTGTTGGCATGTTTATCAGGCAGGCGTTCTTGTCATTGATGGCAAGATCAGAGTATGTAGCGATGGAAAAACAGGGATAACGTAAGCTCATAAGAGAAAGTGCAATGGTGCACGCAGAGTGCAAGAGTGTTCTTGTTCATTTGATTTCAAACAGGCAGGCAAGGAATATCAGTGGCGCAGGGATAATGGCATGGAAAGATCAGAAGCGTAAACTCCATTTCGGAGTTTTGGATACTGGGAGATTGAGAAGTCAAGAGTTGAGACTCTTCAACACAGGAGTCCCAAAGTTGCGAAATCCGGAATCCTGAAATCCTGAAATAGGCACATAAACGAAGAGTTTCACAGACCAGTAAATAACTCAATTTCGGAGTTTCGGATACTGGGAGTTGGAAGAGTCAAGACTCTTCATCATCAGGAGTACCAGAATCATGAAATGCGAAACACCGAAATCCCGGAAGAAGGAGGACAATTTCGGGTACCGGGAGTTGGAAGAGTCAAGACTCTTCATCCTCAGGAGTCCCGAAATCGCGAAATGTGAAACGCTGAAATCCCAGAAGAAGGAGGATGATTTCGGATACAGGGAGTTGGGTATGTCAATAAATCTTACTACAGGAGTCCCAAAGTCGTGAAACCCGAAGTCACGAAATGCAAAATCGTAAAATGTCAAAGACTCCATACCGGAGGTTCAGATACTGGGAGTTGGATATGTCAAGGACTCTCACGACAGGAATCCTGAAGTTGCGAAGTGTGAAAATCTGAAAAGTTGAGGTGACTCCATTTCAGATTTTTTCAAACCAGGAGGTGGAGTTGTCAAGAACTCTCACATCAAGAATGTCGAAATCGTGATGTGCGAAATCATGAAGAGATCTAGACCATCGAATCATCTAGGGTTTGGACCGTTGATCCGACTCCATTTAGGAGCTTTGGATACTGGGAGTTGGAAGAGTCTAGTGATGAGGCTCTTCATCGCAAGAATCGCGAAAGGCCAAAATGATTGGAGCTAGTGCAACCAAGCTCCATTTCGGAGCTTCAGATACCGGAACATGGAGCATCAAGAACTCATCGCCACAGGAACGCCGAAGTTCCGAAAAGTGAAATCATGAAATCACTATATGGATAAGCACGTGGTCACCTCTCGTAGTCACATGGTCGAAGAGCTGTAGAGAAAATCTTGAAGTGGCAAGCTCCTTTTTTGGAGTTTCAGAGATCGCGACTTGGAGATTTGAGATGCCACACAACAGGATTGTCGAAATCCCGAAGTGCGAAATGGAGAAATGAACAAAAGATTCAATGAAGTCAATTCAACAGTGTAGATGAATTTGAATAAGATCGGAGGGCCATTGTTGCACTTCATAGTGTAACTGCTAGAAACAAATGATGGTTTCTGCCAGAGGATGAGCTCATCTATGATAGAGAAGACGAAGAGTCTCTACTGCCAAAGAAGTTGAGGAATCTCGAGATAACACCCAGTGATGATGGATGCATGGGTGAAACCACCAGAGAAGCTGAAGAGATACTATGATGATCAGGCAGAGCACTGACAATGAGCAGGAGATGTAGAACATAGAGAGACAATGTGGCACATAGGAGATGGGATAGTTGTGGAAGAGTAAAGTGGCAAAAAGACCCCAATGTGGAGATCGGGGTTGTAGAGGATGCAAGAGTAAGGAGAAGATTGCATGCAGAAGGTGCACAGAGAGTATAAGAATGTTGAACAAAGAAGAAATGGTGTGGTTGTTGAGTGTGATTGAGGTGGGAAGAAGGAGGTAGAGCGCGACAGCATAAATTTATAGAAGGGGAATGGTGCATTGAAGGGACATGGTGCAGAGAGCATAAAAGGCATAAGAATAGAAAGCACAAGGAGTGTGTAGAAGACACTGATGCAGACAGAGCAGCGCAGTGTAGCAGAACAATGATGAGACTGGTAAGCCATTGAAGAACTTTATATCGATGTAATAAGTCTTAATAGAAAAGATTTATATTTCAAGGTGGTAGGGAGGTGCTAGGGAGGATTGTTTTCCTTAGAGGTTCAAGTAGGTGCTTGAACAAAGGGAGTTGTAGCTTCCATATGGTTGCAGCCAGAGAAACTAGGGGGGTGAAAGGGAGAACTGTTGTTCTCTATTATAGAGGTTGGTGCCTGTGTGACTGGGAGTTGGTGCATCATTCTAGTGGGTGCTAAAGAAACCAGGGAGTTGGTGCTTCCTTCTAGTGGGTGCTAGAGAAACTAGGGAGTTGGTGCTTCCTTCTAGTGGGTGCTAGAGAAACCAGGGAGTTGGTGCTTCCTTCTAGTTGGTGCTAGAGAATCCAGAGAGTTGGTGCTCTCAACAAGTAGCAGCTTGCAAAACAGAGGTTGTAGCCTCATTATGAGTTGGTGCTCATATGTATGATAATGTAAAGAATGTAAAGATTACTTATCATATAAAGAAGAGGTTTTTACCCTGTATGGGTTTCCTCAGGAAATATCTGTCTCTGTGTATCTCATATGTGTGACTGATGCTAAATGTTTTGTTTCTTACTTCCCTGCATTATTTTGATTGTCACTAAATACTGTGTAAAGAGTTTAAAATATGCATGATTTTTTAAGCACAGGTACAATTGATTCACCCCCCCCCCTCTCAGTTGTTCAACAATTGGTATCAAAGTCTTCCCCTTTTATCTAAAGGTAGATCCTAGAGCTTAAACATGTCAAGCCATGAAGGAAATTCAACCAATAAGGCCCCTCTATTCAATGGAACAAAATTTTCCTTATGGAAAGTTAGAATGAGAACCTACATAATGGATTTAGGTGAAAATGTCTGGGATGTGGTAGATACTGGTTACGTAAAGCTAGTTGTACTAGCTAGTAAGGATGACAAGCTAGAATTTAGCTTCAACGCTAAGGCTATGAATGTTATCTTGAGTGGGCTTGCAGAAGTAGAATTCATAAAATTTATGCACCTAGGAACTGTCAAAGAAATGTGGGACAAACTCATTAGCAGTTATGAAGGTAATGAGAAGGTAAAGGACACCAAGCTTCAAACCTACATAATACAGTTTGAACAGTTAAAGATGAAGGAAGATGAAACTATTGGAAAATACTTTCTGAGAGTAGAATAAATGGTAAATGCAATGAAAGAACTTGGTGAGAAAATTGAGGAACCTTCTTTAGTTCAGAAAATTTTGAGATCTCTACTAGATAGGTTCAACCCGAAGGTCTCTTCTATTGAAGAACTTAATGATCTAAAAACCTTGGAGTTTGATCAACTTCTAGGAACATTGA
>ML793087.1:63007-73390 GCA_009831015.1 Picea engelmannii
ATTGGTCTGTAAAGGCTATGCTCAAATAGAAGGATTGGATTTTGATGAAACATTTGTGCCCATAGCAAGGTTAGAAGCTATCATAATATTTCTTGCCTATGCTTGTCATAAAAGGTTTAAAGTCTATCAAATGGATGTCAAGTCAGCTTTTCTAAATGGAGATTTAAATGAAGAAGTCTATATAGAACAACCAGAGGGTTTCGAACTGTCTGATAAACCTGACTTAGTATGCAAGATGAAGAAATCTTTATATGGGTTAAAATAATCTCCTCGTGCCTGGTATCATAGACTGGATACGTATCTCAAAGACGGAGGGTTCAAAAGAGGAACAGTTGACAACAATCTATATATCAAAACAAAGGGTGATGATTTTCTCATTGTTTTGGTCTATGTAGATGACATCATCTTCAGATGTAATAAGGAATCATTGGTAAAATGGTTTTCTTCTGCCATGGAGTCTGAGTTTGAAATGTCTATGATAGGTGAACTGTCATTTTTTCTTGGTCTGCAAATTACTTAGAGGTATGAAGGGATGTTCATTTCTCAAGAAAAACATCTAAGAGAAATGTTGAAAAGGTTTCAAATGAAAGATTCTAAACCTGTGGGCACACCTATGGTAATTGAATGCAAATTAAGAAAGGATGATGACTCACCTGATGTTGATCAAAGTTCATATAGGTCAATGATACGCAACCTGTTGTACAACACAATACATCTCTCCCAGACATAATCCATATCGTTGGAATGATAGGAAGATATTAGTTCGCACCTAAACAAAGTCATTTGCTAGCTGTCAAAAGGATATTCAGGTATTTGAAATAAACAGTGACTTATGGTCTGTGGTATCCCAGAAATCAGAATTTTCAGTTAACTACCTATTCAGATGCAGATTGGGAAATTTGTGTTGATGAGAGAAAAAGCACCAGTGGAGGAGCATTCTTCCTGGGTGACTCATTAATAACATGGCTTAGTAAAAAGAAAGGTTCCATTTCCTTATCAAATACAGAGGAAGAGTGCATTGTTGTTTCTACCCGTTGCACTTAGGTATTATGGATGATTCATACACTTGCAGACTTGGAGGTAAAATACGTTGCACCAATCCCAATTCACTGTGATAAAACTAGTGCCATCAATGTGTCTAAGAATCCTGTATTCCACTCCAAGACCAAGAATATTCCCATAAAATACCATTTTATGAGAGAGCAGGTCACCAATAAGGTTGTTAAGGTCCATTACATTCCAACCATAGAACAAATTGCAGACATCTTTACTAAACCCCTAGCCAAGACACCATTTGAATATCTCTGACAGAAGCTGGGTGTCATCCCATCTCACACCTAAGAGAGTCATTCCTATTAGGGGGAGTTTTGTATTGATTGGATATCTGATACCTCCTAAAAATACTGCAACAGCTCAGGGGGAGCATGTTTTCTTTGACATTGATGTCAAAGGGGGAGAAAAGGAGTGGTCCAGACCAGATGCTACAGTTGGAGGTCCAAACATATTAGCGCATTTGTTTAAGGTTGCCATCAATGCCAAAGGGGGATATTGTTGGCATGTTTATCAAGTAGGTGTGCTTTTCATTGATGGAAAGATTAGAGTATGCAGTGATGGAAAAAAAGGGACAACGTAAGCTCAGAAGAGAAAGTGGAATGGTGCACGCAGAGTGCAAGAGTGTGCTTGTTCATTTGATGGCAAACATGCAGGCAAGGAAGATTAGCAGCGCATTGATAATGGCATGGAAAGATCAGAAGCATAAACTCCATTTCAGAGTTTCAGATACCGGGAGATTGAGAAGTCAAGAGTTGAGACTCTTCAACACAGGAGTCCTAGAGTTGTGAAATCCGGAATCCCGAAATCCTGAAATAGGCACATAAACGAAGAGTTTCACAGACCGGGAAATAACTCCATTTCTGAGTTTCAGATACCGGGATTTGGAAGAGTCAAGATTCTTCATCATCAGGAGTCCCAGAATCGCGAAATGTGAAACAACAAAATCCTGGAAGAAGGAGGACAATTTCGGGTACTGAGAGTTGGAAGAGTCAAGACTCTTCATCATCAGGAGTCCCAGAATCATGAAATGTGAAACACCAAAATCCCGAAAGAAGGAGGACGATTTCAGATACCGGGAGTTGGGGATGTCAAGAAATCTTACTACAAGAGTCCCGAAGTCGCGAAACCCGAAGTCGCAAAATGAGAAATCGTGAAATGTCAAAGACTCCATACCGAAGGTTCGGATACCAGGAGTTGGAGATGTCAAGGACTCTCATGATAGGAATCCCGAAGTTGCAAAGTGTGAAAAGCCAAAAAGTTGAGCTGACTCCATTTTAGAGTTTCGTAGACCGAGAGGTGGAGTTGTCAAGAACTCTCACGTCAAGAATGTCAAAATCGCGATGTGTGAAATCACGAAGAGATCTGGACCGTCGAATCATCTAGGGTGTGGACCATTGATCTGACTCCATTTCAGAGCTTTGGATACCGGGAGTTGGAAGAGCCTAGTGACGAGACTCTTCATCGCAAGAATCGCGAAAGACTGAAATGCGAAATACCGAAATGATCGAAGCTAGTGCAACTAAGCTCCATTTTGGAGCTTCGGATACTGGGACATGGAGCATCAAGAACCACAGGAATTCCAAAGTGCCGAAAAGAAAAATCACGAAAGCAATATATGGATAAGAGCTCAGTCACCTCTCGTAGTCACATGGTCAAAGAGCTGTGGAGAAAATCTTGAAGCGACAAGCTCCTTTTTCGGAGTTTCAGAGATCGTGACTTGGAGAGTCGAGATTCCACACAACAGGATTACCAAAATGCCGAAGTGTGAAATGGAGAAATGAATGCAAGATTCAATGAAGTCAATTCAATGGTGCAGATGAATTTGAATAAGATCGGAGGGCCACTGTTTCACTTCACAGTGTAACTGCTAGAAACAAATGATGGTTTCTGCCAGAGGATGAACTCATCTATGACAGAGAAGACGAAGAGTCTCAACTGCCAGAGAAGCTAAGGAATATCGAGATAACACCCAGTGATGATGGATGGATGGGTGAAACCACCAAAGAAGCTGAAGAGTTACTATGATGATTAGGCAGAGCACTGAAAATGAGCAAGAGATGCAGAACAGAGAGAGACAATGTGGCACACGGGAGATGGGATAGCTGTGGAAGAGTAAAGTGGAAAAAATACCTCGATGTGGAGATTGGGGTTGTAGAGGATGCAAGAGAAAGGAGAAGATTGCATGCAGAAGGTGCACAAAGAGTATAAGAATGTTGAACAAAGAAGAAATGGTGTGGTTGTTGAGTGTGATTGAGGTGGGAAGAAGGAGGTAGAGCACAGCAACAAAAATGTACAGAAGGGGAATGGTGCATTGAAGGGACATGGCCCAGAGAGCATAAAAGGCATAAGAACATAAAGCACAAGGAGTGTGCAGAAGACACTGATGTAGACAGAGCAACACAGTGTAGCAGAATAGTGATGAGACTGGTAAGCCATTGAAGAAATTTATATCGCTGTAATAAGTCTTAATAGAAAAGATTTATATTTCAGGGTGGTAGGGAGGTGATAGGGAGGACTGTTGTCCTCAAAGGTTCAAGTAGGTGCTTGAACAAAGGGAGTTGTAGCTTCCATCTGGTTGTAGCCAGAGAAACTAGGGTGGCAGGGTGGTGCAAGGGAGATATGTTGTTCTCTGTTATACAGGTTGGTGCCTGTGTGGCTGGGAGTTTGTTCTTCCTTCTAGTGGGTGCTAGAGAAACCAGGGAGTTGGTGCTTCCTTCTAGTGGGTGCTAGAGAAACCAGGGAGTTGGTGCTTCCTTCTAGTTGGTGCTAGAGAATCCAGAGAGTTGGTTCTCTCAGCAAGTAGTAGCTTGCAAAAGAGAGGTTGTAGCCTCATTATGAGTTGGTGCTCATATGTATGATAATGTAAAGAATGTAAAGATTACTTAACAGATAAAGAGAAGAGGTTTTTACCCTGTATGGGTTTCCTCAGGAAATATTTGTCTCTATGTATCTCATATGTGTGACTAATGTTGAATGTTCTATTACTTACTTCCCTGCATTATTGTGACTATCACTAAATACTGTGTAAAGAGTTTAAAATAAGCATAATTGTTTAAGCATATGTACAACTGATTCACCCCCCCGCCTCTCAGTTGTTCAACAGGAAGAATATAACCTTATATAGAAATAATTCCAAAACCTAATGTAAATTATATCGAGGAGGACCTAGGATTGTATTCCATCTTTGCAGATGAGGACAACACTACCTTGGAACAAATCGACATAGAGGATGGAATGTGGCATATGCACTTTGATGTTTTATGCTCCAATGAAGGAAACAAAGTTGGTATTATCTTTTAATCTCCTGTGGGTAAAATTCACAAATTTTCCTATAGGTTAGAGTTTTCCTGTACAAACAACGTCACCCAATTTGAAGTGTTATTGTTAGGCATTGAAAATGCCTATAACTTAGGTTGTGGTCACCTTCCATTTTCGGGGGACTCCAAACTTGTTGTAAACCTTGTACATAATATATTTTTTCCTAGCAACAAGTTAATGAAATGTTACACCCAAATTGTTTGGGCACTTATCTCAAACTTTTTATGTTTCAACATCACTCATGTTAAAAGGGAATTGAACTCAATGGCAGACAGGTTAGTTGGTTTTGCAGCCTTTCCTACTTGGAAACTTCTAACACAAAGACCTAATTGCACCTTTAAATCTTTGTACCATCCTCATATCCCTGACAGTGTAGAGTCATGGCAGGTCTTCCCTAGTGATGAGAGCATCTGTGCTTTAATACAAAATGAACCTTATAAGCCTAAGGAAATGATATCCATGGAAGATAACAAAATTTCGAAGGGCTTGACTCCTCTATAAAGTTCATTTTCATCGAGTGATGTAAGAAACAAAGAAAACCATAAATAAGAGGAGTCAAAAAGGAAAGTGGTTGAAACCATTTCATTGAACATTGGAACACCCTATTTTCCAAAGAATGTTAAGATAGGTGCCCAATATTCTGATAAAGAAAAATTGAATTTCACTGAGTTACTTCATGAATTTCAAGATGTTTTTTCTTGGTCTTATGAGGATCTTTGTGGTTTTTATACTACTCTTATACATCATGCCATTCCTATCAAGGAGTGCATAAAACCGGTTAGGAAAAAACAAAGACCCATTCACCTTGAACTGGAAGCAACTATTTGAAAGGAGTTGGAAAACCTCTTGAAAGCTTGGAAAATTTTCCATGTTAAGTATTCTGAGTGGGTTTCCAATCTGGTTCCCGTATGGAAAGAGAATGGTCAGATTGGATTTTGTGTTGATTTTCATGCATTGAATAGGGCTACTATAAAAGACCATTTTCCTCTCCCTAATATGGAAATGATTTTGCAGCAAGTTGCAGGGTCACAGATGATGTCCTTACTTGATGGTTTTTCTGGTTACATTAGGGCACTTTCACTTATGAACATATGCCTTTTGGATAATCTAATGCAGGTGCCACTTTCCAAAGAGCTATGCAAATATCTTTTGACAATTTGATCGGAAAAATTATCAAATTTATCTTGATGTCTTAATTGTGTATTCTAGAAACCGATCATATCATTTTTCTCATCTTAGAAATATTCTCATGCGATGCAGGAAATTCGACATTTCTTTAAATCCTTCTAAGTCTATCTTCGGAATTACCAAGGGAAAGCTCCTTCGACACATTGTCTCTGATTCAGGAATAAGAATATATATCGAAAGGACTATTGTTAACCTAAATCTTCCTACTCCTACTTCCAAAAAGGAGGTTCAAGCCTTTATGGGTATTATCAACTTTGTCTGTAGGTTTGTTCTTGATTTTGCTGTAATGGTAAAACCAATTCACAATATTCTTAAGCAATATCGCTCCTTTTCTTGGACAGATGATGTTGAAAATGATTTCGTAGGGATCAAGAAGGCAATCAGTTCCACACCGGTTTTGTCGAAACCATATTTTGAGAAAGAATTTATCATATATACTAACGCCATAAAGGAAGCAATTTTTTCTATCCTCATGCAATATGATGACCAAGGTAATGAAAAACCAGTGGCTTACATGATTCAAACCTTTTCAGATGATGAGTTTAAATATTTTTATATTGAAAATTATGTTTTTGCTCTTGTTAAAGCTGTTGAAAAATTTCGCCACTTTATCTTAGGTAAGCACACGGTGGTAAAATTCCCTTTACTTGTTGTCAAGTTTTTACTCTCACAGACTTATCTTTGAGGGAAGCTTGCACATTGGCTTGCCAAGATCCAGGAGCATGATCTAACCATCATGACTTCTAAAACTATCAAGGGACGTGAATTATCCCTTTACTTAGCTCAGTATGTTGAAGCAAGTGAAGAAATTGATGAACAAGATAGCTCTCTATCAACAATGTTTTACATTGACAATCAAATCCTTCATGTAGTTGAACATCCTTGGTATAAATATCTGGTGTATTACTTGCTAAATCAAAGATGCCCAGATAATTTGGATACTCATCAAAGAATAAGGCTTCGTCTCAAATCTTCTATATATGCCATTTTAGGAGACTTCTTGTTTAGGATATCTATCGATGGTATGTTACTTAGTTGTGTGAATAATGAGTAAGCACATAAATTGTTACAAGAGACTCATGGATCTTCAATTTTTTTTATTCATGTAGGAGGTCACTTTTCTACTAAAACTACTACTTTTAAAATTATCATAAAAGGGTACTATTGGCCTTCAATCTTTCGCGATTCTTATAATTTTTCAAGATCTTGTGACAAGTGCCATAATTTTGCTAGGAAAGAACGTCTTTTTGTTATCCCTTTACAACCTTTCCTCCCTGAATTTCCTATTTCAAAATGGGGTCTGGACTTTATTGGTCCTATTAATCCTCCATCTTTAGCAGGGCAAGTGTTTATCTTGACAGCCACCGACTATTTTACAAAATGGACTGAAGTTGTCACACTTAAGCATTCACAGGATGAGCATGTGATTTCTTTTCTTGAGACTAATATTTTTTCCAGATTTGGTCTTCCTTTGGAAATTATTACAAACAACGGTCCCGCTTTTATTTCTGCTAAGTTGACCCAGTTTCTAGCTAAATTGGGAGTTAAACATTTTACCTCATCAGCTTATTATCCACAAGGAAATGGGAAAGCTGAGTCTACCAAAAATAATCTAGTTAGAATTATTAGGAGGCTCATTGAAGATAATCCTTGTCAATGGCACACTCTCCTCACTTATGCTATTTGGGCAGATCGCACTACCACCAAGGTGAGCACCGGTTGCACTCCTTTCCATATTGTTTATGGTCTAGAAGCCATTCTTCCCACCGAGTTGGAATTTTCTTCTCTAAGGTTGATGGTACAGGTTGAAGAATTAAATTCTTTCGATATCTCTCAAAGAATGAATGCACTCTTGGATTTATAAGAGCAAAGGATGTTTTCCTTGGGTAACATAAAAAGAAGACAACAAATTGTTAAAAGCTATTTCAATAAAAGTGCCAAAGATGTCAAATTTAAGGTTAATGAGAAGGTATTTCTATGGGATTCAACTCATACTGATAGAGGAAGGCATTCAAAGTTCCAAAAGTTATGGTTGGGTCCTTTTAAGATTGCTTTTGTCATGGGAGAAATTCCTATATCCTAAAGGAATTGCAAGAGCAATTTTTTCCCTATAACACCAACGGTTCCCACTTAAAACACTATGTGGAACCAAATTGAAATTTTAAATGTTGTATGAAATTCTTTTTGTTTTATAGTTTGTTTTATTTTCTTTGCTTTTACTTCGTTGTTATTTCTTTTCTGTTGTTTCATTTCTGCTATTTTATTTCTTTCATTGACTTCTTTTCTTGTCAAAATAAAATTGTTGGATCAATTTTTCTACAACGACGCTATTCTTCAAGTATTGTTAATCAATAACAATCAGGTTGCACATATTTCATGATGTTCTCCGTTGAAGACATCATTGGAATTATTATATGCTTCAACTGTTGTTAGATAAGATAGTTGGTTTTATTACCTATTCCGCTTTCCTTTTCTTCCATCCACTCCAAGATTCAAAAGATCACACCAAACAAAATTTCTCCTTGAATTCAAGAATGATTTTACGATGATAAATAGGATGATTATGCATATAGGGATAAATCCCCTCATACTTAACACTTTCCATGAGTTATTCCAAAAATCCCAATCATTTTTTCCCTTAAACCGCTCACTTCCCCCTGTTGCATAATCATTCTGCTATCTATTTTCTTGATCTAATGTCAACATGGTCTACGAAACAAGAAAATATGAGTTCTTAATCTATTGGAAACAAATTTCCCTATGGATTCGCCAGTTTGTTGATGCTTAAAATCGCAACGATGAATATTTCTTGCAAATAATTGCTAAGCTCTATTATTTATTTATGATAATAATACTTAACTAGTATGTGGTACCCCCTTGTAGACTAGAGGCGCTATGATGGACGTGTTACACTTATATGTTTTTTGTTGTTATAATAATGCCTATACAGTCTTCTACAGTTGATGATGCAGTCTTGGTTTCATTCGTTGTGATAACTTGGTTGGTTGATGTATTATTGCTAAATGATGTTGGTGGCCACTCACAATATAGGGTAGTGCTATGGATATAAAGATTATTTTGTTTTATATGTGTTATGTTATGCATTAACATTGAATAATAATGTTATACATGATTTTATGAAAAAAGACAATATGATGATATGGGAGATCGATCAAAACAAAAAGGAAATGGATAAGTCCTAAGGTTATGGAAAAAAGATTATATATAAACCTTAAGGTATATTTAATAGTGACAAATGGAAGGTGATGGACCTAGCTGCTATACTATGCACTTTGGTTAAAGGATTTTATGTAAAGCATATATGGTAGTGTTTAACATATGGTTATGGTTAAAGTTTTGATATGATTCAGGTGACACACTATACAATGGATATGACATTTAATTTATGCAATGGATATGGTATTGAATTTATGGTTGATGTTATGGTAATGGGTTGGCTAGTATGTTGAATTGAATAGGGTCGGGTGAGGAAGCGACATGCATTTACTGCCTGTCACTCCAAACCGTCCTCCATCCCTTCACCCTAGCCATAGTTTCATTTGGATCTGGTGGTTGTGGAAGCTCTGCGATTTCAGGTTTTGAAAAGAAAAACACAAGCCAACTCTTCCCTTGAAGCGATTTTTCCAGGTATGGATCCTTCACTTTCCATCCATGATGGTCCCTCTGTATTATGAATCGATTTGTTAGCTCATGATTGCATGAGTTCTGTGTTTTTATTGAGTTTTGACTGTGTATCAGTGTTTTTATTACAGTTTTCTCTGTGATTATTGTGGAATGTTGGAGTTTTAAAAGAAAGAAATGGATTTTATTTGTTGTAAAGCCTGTGCATTGGTTATTGGTTTAAAACAAAATATAGATCAACTTCGGTTTTTATTCTGGTTCTCTGTGAAAAATGATGATAATGGTGCAACAAGCTCTGAGTTTTTATTTGTGTAGGGTTTTACCACCAGTCCGGGTATTAGTTGTTGTCACCCATTTATGTCTCGGTCGTTGATTATGATTCGTTCCTCCAGATTGCAATTCAACCGTCGACAATGGTATTGCTCTTGCTTTGTTTGGTTGAGCCCCAAGCTATTGTTTGTTATGGATTTTCTTCACTGTCACTATTGTCGAAAGCATTGAACAGTCAAATATTTGTACTGCCCAGAACCTTGAATGGAAGCTTCTATATGTTTCAAGTAGCCACGGGTTGTGCTCTGGATTTCTTCACACAGTGGTTATAAGAATTTTTTCCTCTCGTTATCCATTGGCGGTGGTTGATTGCTATGTTTATTACCCTCACTGTCAAGTTTTGGATTATAAGTTAAGCAACTATGGTGATTTTAAAAGAGCACAGACTCTCTATTCTCCCAAGACTCGTCTTTATTATATGTGGTTGCTTCTCTGTGACAACTTATGTTAAGAGGAAAACGGGTTACGATCTCTCTATGTTTTGAAATATCTCCCTTAAATGAGACAAACTCTCATTACTTCTCTACAATAAAGTTTTTAAAGAACACGTCTTGGTTCTATTGAGCCCGACTTGTTTATGTTTCTCCTCAGGCACTTTTTTCCTCTGTCAAGATTTTGGGTTACAAGTTAAATGACTCTGGTGATTTTAAAAAACAACACGGGCTCTTTGAATTCAAATACCATCTCATTATCGAGTCTTTGTATTTCCTCTCTGTAATAAATTTGTTTGAAAAAGGAAATGGTATGGGTTACCTACAACCCCAATAACTTTCCATTTGGTCGATTTATGGTTATTCCATCCATTGCTTTGTTAAACCCTAGCATGATCATGATCCCATTTAAGTTTCAAAG
>ML793087.1:73440-100439 GCA_009831015.1 Picea engelmannii
TCGAAAATGCTTTCGTAGGGATCAAGAAGGAAATCGGTTCCGCACCAGTTTTGGCAAAGCCAAATTTTGAGAAAGAATTTATCATATATACTAACGCCACAGAGGAAGTAGTTTATGCTATCCTCATACAATATGATGACCAAGTTAATGAAAAACTAGTGGCTTACATGAGTCAAAGATTTTCAGATGATGATTTTAAGTATTCTTATATTGAAAAGCATGCTTTCGCTCTTGTTAAAGTTGTTGAAAAAGTTCGCCACTTTATCTTAGGTAAGCACACACTGGTAAAAGTCCCTTTACCTGTTGTCAAGTTTTAAATCTCATAGACTTATATTTCATGGAATCTTGCACATTGGCTTGCCAAGATCCAGGAGCATGATCTAACCATCATGACTTCTAAAACTACCAATGTACGTGACTTATCCCTTCACTTAGCTCAACATGCTGAAGAAAGTGAAGAAATTGATGAACAAGATAGTTCCCTATCAACATTGTTTTACATTGAAAATTAAATCCTTCCTGTAGTTGAACATCCTTGGTATAAATATCTGGTGTATTACTTGCTAAATCAAATATTCCCAGATAGTTTGGATACACATCAAAGAAGAAGGATATGTCTCGAATCTTCTAGATATGTCATTTTAGGAGATTTGCCGATGGTATGTTAATTCATTGTGTGAATAATGGGAAATACATTTTGAGGCTATAAAACATAAGGTTATATTCCCAACTATCTTTCCTTATCCAAGTAAGATTTGAAAATGCTTGAGTAAGATAATTCATATCTTTTCCTCAGCATTGCTGCAATTTTGCTGCCAATCTTTTGGATAATAAAAGTGAAGCTTTGGAGGATCTGTTGGTGTTCTATTGGACTATTCTTGGTGTTATTTTGGGTCTTCTCATTGAGGTGATATTGCTACAAATTTATGTTATTTTTTGCTCACATTTCTTTACTTGGAGTCCCCAGGAAAAGTATTTTGTTGGGGATAAATTTGTAGTAGTATTGCTATAAGTTTATGTGGGTTGCTTCTCCTTGTGTTTGCAAAGTATTTTAAAAACCATTTAGAAGATCTCACCTTCTTGTTTCATTGTGTAGCAAGGATTTTAAAGTTGCAGGTTACCAAAGGCTTGGAGGAGTGGTCTAACCAATAAAAGCTTCCTTTTGTTTTTTGATATTATCAACAACTCTTAATCATTCATTTTCTCATGTACCCTTCTCTAAAAATCTTGCAAATTTAATCATTTTAAGTGAAGATTTTTACTCAAAAAATTTATGGTTTATATACTAACAATTACTAATTTTTTTTAAGTGAACTTTAGCATTTTATAGCAAATATAGATTTTTTTTTTTATGCGGGTTTTCGCCAGTCTAAGGGGAGGTGTTGACCATTTTTTGCCACATTGAACTCAAGGAAGCATTCAAGAGTTGTGGTGTCAAATGTTGAATTTTATCTATGCTTAGCTCAGGCATATGTGGTTTATCTCATTTATCATGTACTTGAACCATAAACAATGCAACAACACCATACAAGTGCTGCAATAACCAAGATCACAAGAAGAATAACCATGCACAAGAACACAAGAAGTATCCTGGGAAAACCCTTCTCAAACAAGGGGAAAAACCCAACAATAATTTACTATATTCTCAAGAGAAGATCCCCCACACCATAGACCTAGCACACAAGAGGGTGTTTACCAAAACCTAGAATCTAGCACCCAAGAGAGGTGTGCACTTCATCCGTACATGTACTAGCTGAAATTCTGAAATGACAAGTGAGAGTTTGTGATCCTCAATGGGGATTCACCTTTATTTATACAACAAATGACACAACAAAAGGTGTGTCTATTGGCACAATAGGGCCAACCTCAATAACTCAATAATATAATTAATCATTACACAAATATTAATTATCTTTCACATATGTTGGGGTCGGCTTGTACCCTTTACATCACAAATTAGGGTTACAAGTAAATCTTACTCTCAGACAATATAGCAAGGATATCACATGTCCACTAGTGCTCAACCACTAGGGACACATCCACTTGTGCTCAACCATAGGGAATCCCTACTCAATAGATCACTCAATTGAGTCCACAAGAGTACCATTTGGAGTACCATCTCAAGGTGACTCAATTGATTCCACATAAGTACAAAGCAGGAGACCATCTCAAGCTGACTCAACTCAGTCCAGAGGAGTACAAAGCAAGAGACCACACATCATCACAACTCAGTCCAGATTCTAACACACACCCATCACATGGGCACACCCAACACTTGGGCTTCCTCACAAAGATGTCTCAACTCAGTCCAGAGGAGAACGATCTGTAGGATGTCTCAAGAAGATATAATAAAAAACACTCCCTCTCAGATAGGAAGGCATTCTCCACCAGGCTAAGTCTCTCACAAAAGTAATCGAACTTTGTCCTGGCAAGCGGTTTGGTGAATACATTTGCAACCTTCTCATGGGTAGAAAGGTATTGCATGTGTATTGCTTTCCTCTGCGCCATATCTCCAATATAATGGTATTTGATCTCAATGTGTTTTGATTTATCGTGAAACATAGGATTCTCTGAGAGATTTACAGGGCTCTGGTTATCAAAATGGATAATAGTAGAATCCATCTCATGACCAAAAAAAATTGCAAGGATTTTTTGAAGCCACACTGCTTCACAGACTTCCACACATAACGCTATGTACGCTGCTTATGTGGCACTCAAATCCACAGAGGTTTGTTTCCTACTGCACCAGGAAACCATGGAAGATCCCAAAGTAAAACAACAACCAGATGTGCTCTTCTGGTCCACTGCGCTCCCTGCCCATTCTACATCAGAATATCCCTGCAATCTCATGTCTACACCGAAGGCATATCTTAGGCCATATCTAACTGTTCCTCATAGATATCTCAACACATGATTCGCTGCTATCTAGTGAGTCTGTCTCGACTGACTCATAAACTGACTAAGTACATTCATTGCATAGCATATATCAGGTCTGGTGTCAACTGGGTACATCAATGATCCAATCAGCTGTCGGTAAAGATGTGGATAAATCTCTCATGAATCAGTATAAGCCTCATTATTTTTATTCAAATCCATCAACATCGATGTAGGAATGGATTTGAAGTATGTCATACCAAATTTCTTCAATATATCCACTATGTATTTTCCTTAACTCAGGAAAATCTCATCAATCCTCTGCCATAATTCTAGTCCCAAGAAGTAGTGCATCATACCCAGATATTTCATCTTGAATTAAGAAGTCAATTCATGCTTGCATTCAACAATAAGACTTTCTGAACCAATGAGGAATAAATCATCAATGTAAAGGACCAAAATCAGGCACTCGTCACCAAAAATATGATAATATAGGTTTGGATAAAAAACACTCTTGTTGAATCCCAACTTCATCAGGAATCCATCCATCTTCTTGTACCAAGCATGAGGTGCCTACTTTAGTCCATACAAGGCTTTCTTCAACTTGTATATATGAGATTTCTTCTCATGTATCATGAATCCATCTGTCTGCTTGATGTAAACTTCTTCCTCAATCTCACCATTGAGAAAGGATGTCTTTACCTCCATCTCATGTAGTCTCCAACCCATGGATGTTGCTAGGGAAATTATCATATGGATGGAAGTGTATCAGGATACAAGAAAAAATGTCTCCTCATAATCAATTCCCTCTACCTGAGAGAATCCTCTGGCCACAAATCTCACTTTGTACTTCTTGACACTTCCATCAGCTATATGTTTGATCTTATAGATCCACTTGGAAGTCACCATAGACTTCTCTTCTGGTCTTGGAACAATATCCCATACATCATTCTTCATGATGGACCGATACTCTTCTATCATGTCATCTTTCCATACCTGTTGTCCTTCTACTTATCCATGACAAGAAGGCTAAGTATCAATGATTTGGCTCATGTTTGAAACATAGATCGAAAATCTTTGTGGTTTCTTGCTCTCTCAGAATGTGCCTCGAGGAGTTGCATGTCCCTCTGCTTCCTGCAAAGTCTGTCGATCCAATGAATTCCTTTTATGGCCTACTACAATGTCTTTGGGAACATCAACTAGAGCTACTGGATCAATTGGATCAATTGGATCAATGTTTGTCTCACTCTGAATTGTTGAAGGGGGAGAATGTATTTTCTTGTTTTCAATCTCCATCCAAGATTCTCTAGATCTTCGAAAGGCTATCTCTTCCTCAAAGATTACATCTTTACTCACCTCAATTTGTCTCTGACTAGGGATGTAGATCCAGTATGCCTTTGAATATTCATTGTACCCCACAAATGTACCCTTTCTTCCTAAAGGGTCTATCTCGGTTCTCTTCTCCTTAGGTACATGAAAGTATATTGAACACCAAAATATCATGAAGTGTCCAACCCCGGGCTTCACTCCGATGAAATATTCTTCGGGAGTCATTTTATTCAAAATCTGATGAGGACTCCTACTCTGAACATACATTGTTGTCATGGATACTTCTATCCATAGAATCATAGGTAGATTTTGATCATGTATCATCGGTTTGGTTTCCTCAACAGTGGTTTTGTTCTTCCTCTCTACAACCGAATTTTGCTGAGGGTTATAAGGAATAGTGTACTCCCTCTTGATCCATACCTCAATACAGATATCACTGAAATATTTTGAGGTGTACTCTCCTCCATTATCTAATATCAACACCTTGATCCTCCTCTCGGTTAGGTTCTCAACCTGAGTTTTAAACTCTTGAAAACTCCCAAGGACTCCATCCTTAGTCTTCAAGAAATAAATCCACGTCTTCCGAGAGTGATCATCGATGAAGAGAACATAGTAAAAATATTCATTCAAGGAAGCAATAGTCATGGGTCCACACACATTTGAATGTATCAAGTCCAAGATCCCCTTGGATCTACTATCACTGCTCAAGAAGGACCCCTTGACATTCTTTCTAAGAGCACAACCTTTGCAAACGCCATCATGATGAACATGTATCTCTGGAAGGCCTATTACCATCTTCCCTAGAGTGAGAAGGGATCTATAATGGATATTAGAAAGTCTCTTATGTCATATCTCTCTCAACCTGATAGAATCATGTAACATAGCCTAGACTGGTTGGATAGTCAATCTATACAAGTTGTTTTCTTGAACACCAATCACTCAGTCAGAATTCATATGTGAGTTATCATTCCATGTAATAACTTTTCCTTCAGAGAAGGTAAACTTGTAGCCTTTATCCTCTAAGGAAGAAACAGAGACACGGTTCCTTTTCATCCCTAGTACATATAGTACCTTACTCAACTGAAGGGGTATGTCAGAATCTAGTTGGAATGTAGAAGTCCCAACTCCTTTCATAATGTATCTAGCATTGTCTCCAAGTACAACATGTAAACTAGACTCTTTCTCAACAAGGTCTTTCAGATGATCTCTATATCCAATCATGTGTCTGGAATCACCACTATCAATTAGACAAATATCACTATCAATAGGAACTGTACCTGAGAGTGTTGATATGAAGAAGAACGATTCATATTTTATGTCTTCATCTCTTTGATGTGGCTCTGGATCAACATCAAAAGTGGAGGCAAGTTGTCTTCCTTTCTTCTTGGTAGGACAATCTCTCACAATGTGTCCATACTTGTCACATATGAAACACTGAATCTTTGATTTGCCTTTTTTATGTTCATGACCTGAAGTTGATGAAGTATTCTTGTCTTTAAATGCTTTGTTGAAAATTCTTCTACTTATTCTTTTACCTTTCTTTATATGAAAAGTAAGAGTATGATTGTCATCATGAGGGGAGTCTTGCACTCCTTTGACTATAAGTCTGGTTTCTTCCTAGGTGCAGTTTGTCCATAGATGATCAAATCCAGGTAGATCTTCTCTACCACTGATACTTTGAAGAAATGGTTCCCAAATTCTTGGAATATCATTAAGAGTAGTCAAGACAAGTTCTTTGTCTAATACAGTTTCTCCGATGGCACCCAATTGATCTCTGATCTCTTAAATCTTCATGAAGAAGGTAGAAACAGTGTCAACTTTTATCATCTTGATACGTTGAAGTTGATTCTTCAATGTAAGAGATCTGAGGGTGTTGGTACTCTCAAACATATTCTTCAATACATCATACATCTCATAATTTGTCTTTATGTTGACAATACGAGGTAGGATATGATCTCTTATTGAATATATGATTATCTTCCTTGCTTTGACGTCATATTCTTTCCACTCTTCCTTCTCTTCATCGATAGTTGTTTCTGGTAGAGTATTATCACTCTCAATACGTCATCCTCTTCAAGGGTAATATGTATTCTTGATTTCCAGGAACTAAATTTGCTTGATCCATCAATCCTATCTTCCACCAAATTTCTGTTCCTCATGGTTTGCAGATTCTTCCACAAACCCTTAACAACTAGAATAGGAAACCTAACGGCTAGGCTAGGCTAGAAAACCTAGGTTTCATTGGACTTATGACTACCAAAAATAATCCTTTAAAGTCATAAGAACACTGGTAATCTTGAAAAATCCTTCAATGGGCTGCAAAAACCCTAAAAACCAAAATTCTGCAGAAACCCTAGAAACCCTAGGGCCAAAAATTAAAACTATTTGGAATTGCACTTTGACAGTTTCTAGAGGTACGATGAAGGATGTCGTACACTCCTATGCCAAAATTATCCCCAACTTTTCAGTGGAGGGCGTTGAAACAAGCAAAAAAAGGGAGGGTCTTACTTTTTCAGAAACCCTAGAGGGTTGTACTTTCATGCAACTGGGAGGTGACAACTTGCTAGAAAACTTGTGCAATGGTTCTTCAAGAACTCTACTATGATACCATGTTGAATTTTCTCTATTCTTATCTCAGGAAAATGTATTATTTAACATGTACTTGAACCATAAACAATGCAAAAACACCATACAAGCGTTGCAATAACCAAGATCACAAGAAGAATAACCATGCACAAGAACACAAGAAGTATCCTGGGAAAACCCTTCTCAAACAAGGGGGAAAACCCATCAATCCTTTGTTATATTCTCAAGAGAATATCCCCCACACCATATACCTATCACACAAGAGGATTCTTACCAAAACCTAGAACCTGGCGCCCAAGAGGTGCGCACTTCAACCGTACATGCACTAGCTGAAATTTCGAAATGACAACTGAGAGTGTGTGATCCTCAATGGGGATTCACCTTTATTTATACAAAAAATGACACAAAAAAAGGTGTGTCTATTGGAACAATAGGTCCTACCTCAATAACTCAATAATATAATTAATCATTAAACAAATATTAATTATCTTTCACATATGGTGGGGCCAACTTGTAACCTTTACATCACAAATTAGGGTTACAAGTAAATATTACTCTCAGACAATCTAGCAAGGATTTCACATGTCCACTAGTGCTCATCCACTAGGGACACATCCACCTGTTCTTAGCCACAGGGATGTCCTACTCAACAGATCACTCAACTGAGTCCACAATAGTACCATCTCAAGATGACTCAACTGAGTCCACCAGAGTACAAGGCAAGAGACCATCTCAAGCTGACTCAACTCAGTCTAGAGGAGTACAAATCAACAGACCACACGTCATCACAACTTAGTCCAGAGTCTGATGCAAGCCCATCACATGGGAACACCCAATACTTGGGCTTCCTCACACAGATGTCTCAACGTAGTCTACAGGAGAACGATCTGGAGGATGTCTCATGAAGCTGCAATCAACAACACCAAACCCTTTCCTTCCTCTTACTCTCTAAATCATTGTAAGTAGCCCAAGAGATTTTCTTGGGCTTTCATTCTCCCTTTATTTCTCTATTTTGTAATTTGTAAATTAGTTTTAATATTTTTCCCACACCTTGCATGTGAGTAATTTTGCCACCATTGCAAAATCGTGCTCGTTGTTAGAGTATATTTAATTTTTTGATACTTGCATAACTAAATTGTCCCACTTCTCCCGTAAAGAGAAGGTTGAGTGGCTAGGATTTTCTTATTTTACTTTCAAGTCCTTTTTCCCACCTTGGCCACAAGATCGGTAGGTTGACCCTCCACATTGTGTCAAATTTGTGAGGATTTGAAATTTGTTTAATTTTTCCCACCTTTGTCCTTAAGGTAATTTGTGGCTAGTTTGTTTATTTCACTCATTTTGAGATATTTTTGTTTGTTGCTCACACCTTGCATGTGAAGTGGTTTTTCCACCATTGCAAGATCATGTTGGCTAGTGTTTTAAATTGTTCAAGTTTTGCAAATAACTAAAACTTCGCCTCGCTATTTTCCCCATATTCCCTCCCCCTGCCACTTGTGAATCTCGGGTGACAAGAAAGTGAAAATGATCATGTGGTTACCCTAATTAGGCACTTGGTTTCATTATTAATTAAACTATTAAAAAGGGCGACTTGAGGAGGCTAGAATGGGTTGAAGTCGGGGATGGTTTCCAGACACTAATTTTCCTCCTTGTTGAGCTCCCAAGCACATTCGATTTGACCTGTGGAGCTAGGGGAAACCTTGTTGTTCCCTTATTTAGCACCCAACACTTCCTCTTGGTTAAATGGATAAGGAACTTGGGGTAGTCACATAGCTTAGAATTACTACAATTCACATCTAGTCCCTCTAAGTTCAAGAGAGACCTAAAATTTATTAAAATCAACTTACTCACATTGCACAACATTTACATTTCAATTCTTGCAATTTCCTTTTATGTAATTTATTTTCAAGCATTTTTATTCTTTCATTTTCAACAATTTACTTACATGTGATTATTTGTTGTTAAAGCATTCTTTATTTGATATTTCATATATCCTTTATTCTTGGACAATTAATTGTTTTAAGTGTAAAGTTGTTATTTAATTCATTCTGTAGATATTCCATAATTTTGTTTCAATTTTGTAGAAATATATTTTATTTGTGCATATTTGAAAAAGTGGAATTTGTTAATCTTTAGGCACTAGTCTAATTGTTGTTTTGTGAAATAAAGGTTTGTCTATCATTTGAGAGAATTACATCTTGCATTGTTGCTTGTCACCAGGTTGGTTCCCCATAATCCTTAACTTAATTAACTCCTAGAACTTTAATAAACCTTCACATAGTTTAATAGGGTCTACCCCCCTTGGCTTCCCTATGAGTGATCCTAGACGAAAGGAATCTATATTGAGTTGATGGTGGGTCTAGAATCAGGTTTGTGCCTCAAAGGAAACACCAAGTAGGTTGGAGACTTCTCCACATTTGTAGGTGTGTATTAGGTGACAACATCTTTGGCTACATTGTCGGGGATAAGCCTCTCTATTCTCAAAGTACGACTTTTTATTTTCCTTTTTATTTTTTCTTTGTTTGATGCTTCTTGTTTGTTTATAATAAACTTGATTATCTTCTGAATCCACTTCAAAATAATTTTACAAAGTATTATGCAAGAAGGAAATCACATTTTTCTTAGCTTCATCCTTAAACCTAAAAGCATTTATGAAGGAAGTTGGCCAAAATTTATTCTTGTAGGATCCTTGATAATCTGGGATCTAAGTCAACATATGATTTTCATGCTTAATGTCATAATAAAATGGATGGTTTTTTTAATCCTATTGATTTTAAAAAAATACTTGGTTATCCTCATGAATTTCTTGAAGCAGCTATTGAAAACTGGTCTTCTTTTCGTAACGGTGATAATGCTAACTCTCACATCAAAGCCTTTTGGAAGTGTATTAATAAGTGGTATGATGCACATATTCATGAGGATTTTCTAATGAAATTTTTTTTCATGACTATTGAAGATGATTCTTATGATTGGTTTCATGATTTAGAGGATTATAAGTTTAAAACCATACAGGGGCTGATACATGCATTTTTACAGAGATGGGGAGATAGACAAGATGATTGTCATTAGTTATATGCTTCAACGACTCTCATTAATAAATTAATAGGGTTTATTAAAGAAACATAATTCATTTGTGTAAATCAGTGAAAAATCTTGGAAGCTCACCTTTCAAATGCAAGTAATTACATTGGATATTCAGATATTATAGAGCTAGAACTTCACAAACAACATGAAGAGGAATTTTATTTGGAAATTCCGGAGGAGATTAAGGATGATTCATTGGTTGATCAATAGGAATTTGAGTTTGAAGTTTTTGAATATCCATATAATTCAATTCCCTACCTACCTCCCGAAGAACCCATCTCTGTAGAGAAGATATTCAACAACCTTGATCAAAACAGTGAAGTTGTTTCCTTGATAGTTCCACTTCCAACCTCTCAACCATTAGGTGATTCGATACAGGATAATGTGAATGTGAAAGACAACTTCAGTTTACAAATTCCATATCATTAAGAATAGTGGTTTGCCTTCCACCATTACAATCATATGCATAAATTTATCAAAATTTCACAAGGTTTTCCAAACTTCAAAGTTTGGTTGAATAAAGAAAGACACATGTCTTTTAGGTGATCTATTCTCAAGATAAACTCCAAGTTTATAAAACTTGGAAAAGGATCTTCAACGATTCATCCCAGAAAGGGACTTTTCAGACATCTTTGGTCTTATGGCATCCATAACTTGGCTGGATCAATTGCTTTCTATCTCAGCCAGTTGGATGGTGGGCCCAAGAATATCCCAAGGAATGGGCAACAACTAAAGCTATTTTTCAAATGATGAACCATTTGGTGTCCAAAGGAGAACCCTTTGTAACGTATGTCTAAACCTTCTCCTTTGATTCTTTTAGTTTTGTCATTTTTTCATTTATGTATATAATTCATTGTATATTCATTTCATTTATTGATTATTGTTTATTATTTTCACACATGTAATTATGTTGGTTATTGGTGAAAATTTGTGGTTGCAAATTCTGAGGTTCTCGCATACTCTCCTTACCAAATATCAAGCATAAGTCCCAATGTGGAGCTATATGTTGACCACCTATTTCGACTAGGTGTCAATGTTATTTACCATGAAGACATGTACCTTGTGGTATGACAAGTTTGAAGACTTATGGCTCAGCAGGGAAATCCTGCCCCCAGAACTTCTTTCTCTCTCCACAGAATGTTTGCTCCCCTGCATGGGAAAATTTTGTAACGTAACATGTTATCATGGTTCAAGTTTTAATGATTTAGTGGCCTAAGACTTTATCATTAGGGAACTCCTTTCATCGAGTGTTTTTTTTCCCTAGGTAATTAATTTTGTTTTTTCAGCAATTTTAATTACTTGAGTTTTTCACTCAATAATACTCCAAAGTGATGAAAGGTGTTCTAAAAACAAATATCAGTAGGTAAATAAGGGACAAAAGTGTTGTAGCTGACCATTATAGACACCTCTTAGAGTCTTGTGGAATTCTGTTAAGTTTTGATAGGTGTTTTTAATATTCAAAATTTCTCGTCAATTGGAAATTTTTAATATTTTTTTATGTAAAATGTAAACAGTTGGTCCTTGGGGATTTTGTAAAGGGGTTTGAGTGCTCAAATAAAATGGATTATGATACCAGACACCATTGGACCAAGTTTCAACTCAATTGGACAAGTTTTGCTAGGTCAATGTTCATGAGGAGTCTAAGTCGGTAAAAATCAGCAAATAATTGGCTAAAGTAAAATTGTCGAATTTTGTAAAAGAGTCTAAAGTCACAAGGAAAGGGGAAAAATTTGTTTCCTAAGTCATTTATATTTAGTAGGGGGGTAAATAAATCAAATCGTCTATTTCATACCTCTCATACAACTTAACTTTATATGGGGGAGCGAATTTGTCTATTGTGGGGTTCATCATCTCCATTGGATTGGCCATTTGGTGATGGGGACCACATTGGGGGGCCATTCCACACCTTGGGGAATTAGAGAGAGGTTTAAACTTAGTAGAGTGGGTTTATTACCTCATTTTTTGAGTTTCCTCTCCTAATGGGATTTCCCCTCTCTCATGGTGCACCATCCCCTTGAGTGAGCCTCTCTATTTTGGGAGTGACACTTGGAAAGGGTGAAAGGGGGTTCCCCTCTCCATATTTCCCTTAAAAGAAACCCTCATCTCCTCATTTTGGATTGAATTTTCATTGTAACTCCATGCTGCCCAAATTTATCCTCGGTCTCTCTTGTTCTCTCCCAACTTCTTTCTTGTAATCTTGTTGCAATTTTGTAGCCATTGTTTTGGATAATAAAGTGAAGCTTTGAAGGATCTCTTGGTGTTCTATTAGAGTGTTCTTGGTGTTATTTTGGGTGTTATCATTGAGGTAATATTGTTGCAAATTTATGTTCTTTTTTTCTCGCATTGTTTTACTGGAAGACCCCAAGCAAAGTATTTTGTTGGGGATAAATTTGTAGTAGTATTGTTATAAGTTTATATGGGTTGTTTCTCCTTTTGTTTGCAAAGTATTTTACAAACCATTTAGAAGATATCACCTTCTTGCCTCATTGTGTATCAAGGATTTTATAGTTGCAACTTACCAAAGGCTTGGAGGAGTGGTCCAACCAATAAAAGCTTCCTTTTAGTTTCTGATAATATTATTAACAACTCTTCCTCATTCATTTTCTCATCTACCCTTCTCTAAAAATATTGCAAATTTAATCATTTTAAGTGCGGATTTTTACCAATAAATTTTTTGGTTTATGTACTAACAATTAATAATTAGTTTTAAGTGATTTTTAGCATTTCTAGCAAATATATCTTGTTGTTTTATGCAGGTTTTCGCCAGTCTAAGTGGAGGTGCTGCCCATTTTTTTCCACAAGGAACTCAAGGAAGCATCCAAGAGTTGCGGTGCCAAACCCTTTCCTTCCTATTACTTTCTAAATCATTGTGAGCATCCCAAGAGAGTCTCTTGGGATTGCATTCTTCCTTTATTTCTATATTTGTAATTTGTAAATTAGTTTTAATATTTTTGCTCACACCTTGCATGTGAATGACTTTGCCACAATTGAAAAATCGTGTTGGCTAGTAGAGTAGATTTAATTTTATAATATTTTCATAAGTAAATTGTCCCACTTCTCCCATAAAGAGAAGGTTCAGTGCCTAGGATTTACTTATTTTACTTTCAAGTCCTTTTTCCCACCTTGGCCACAAGATCAATAGGCTTTCCCTCTGCATTGTGCCAAAGTTGTGAGGCTTTGATATTTGTTTAAGTTTTCCCACCTTTGTCCTTAAGGCAAAGTTGTGTGGCTAGTTTGTTTATTTCACTCATTTAGAGTTATTTTTGTTTATTTCCCACACCTTGCATGTGAAGTGGGTTTGCCACCCTTGCAAAATTGTGTTGTCTAGTGTTTTAAATTGTTCAATTTTCGCAAGTAACTAAAAATTTGTCCCGCCATTTTCTCATATTCCCTCCCCCTACCACTTGTGGATCTTGGGTGACAATAAATGGCAAAGGATTGTGTGGCTAATATAATTAGGCACTCAGTTTAATTATTGTTGAAAACATTAAAAAATTGTGACTTGAGGAGGCTAGAAGAGGTTGAAGTTGAGGATAATTTCACTACATTAAGTGTCCTTCTTGTTGAGCACCCAAGAAATTTGGATTTGACTTGTGGAGCTAGGGGTAACCTTGTTGTCCCCTTGTTGAGCACCCAACACTTCCTCTTGGTTAAAGAGATAAGGAACTTGGTGTAGTCACATAGCTTAGGATTTATACAATTCACATCTAATTCCTCTAAGTTCAAGAGAGACCTAAAATTTATTAAAATCAACCTACTCACATTACACAACATTTACATTTAAAGTCTTGCAATTTCCTTTTATTACGCCGAAATGCGTACACCTATTGACAATGGGCAGATTTAATAGGGGTTTAGTGTTTAATAAGTTTTCTATGGACATGATTAAATATGGCTGGAATATTCTTAGTAGTCACACAAAATAAATGGCTATGATTTCAATCATTAACTTCCTAGCTATTATAAAGACATTCGTTTATGTGTTTACTTTTTTACATTTACCTAATCATATTTAAAAATTACTTTGATAGCTAATTGATTGCCACGTAAGTGATTAACATAAATTAAAATATTAACACCAGATAAATGAAGCTCAACCGTTTATTTGTTAATCAATAATAAAATTTAATAAATTCTTTTAAGGATTATTTTCATCTTATCAGCCTTTTGGCGTTGATCAGCCACAATTATGTGGCTGTGCTAGTGTAATTACTTTCAAGCATTTTCATTCTTTCATTTTCAACAATTTCTTTACATGTGATCATTTTTTTTAAAGCATTCTTTATTTGATATTTCATATATCCTTTATTCTTGGAGAATTAATTGTTTTAAGTGTAAAGTTGTTATTTAATTAATTGTGTAGATATTCCATAACTTTGTTTCAATTTTGTAGAAATATATTTTATTTGTGCATATTTGAAAAAGTGGAATTTGGTAATCTTTAGGCACGGGTCTAATTGTTGTTTTGTGAAATAAAGGTTTGTATGTCATTTGAGAGAATTGCATCTTGCATTATTGCTTGCCATTGGGTTGGGTCTCTATAACCCTTAATTAACTCCTAGAACTTTAATAAACATTCACATAGTTTAGTAGGGTCTACCCCCCTTGGCTTCCCTAGGAATGAGCCTAGACGGAAGGAGTCTAGTTTTTTGTGGCAGTGAGTCTAGACTCATGTTTGTGCCTCCAAGGACACACCAAGTGTGTTGGAGACTTCTCTACGTTTGAAGGTGTGTATTAGGTGACAACATATTTGGCACCACTGCCAAGGATAAGTCTCTCTATTCCCAGAGTACGACTTTTTGTTTTCCTTTTTTTTTTTTTCCTTATTTGATGCTTCTTGTTTGTTTAGAATAAACTTGATCATCTAGAAACTCCACTTCAAAACAATTTGACAAAGTATTCTACAACAATGAACTCACATTTTTCTTAGCTTCATCCTTAAACCTAAAATTGTTTGTGGAGGAAGTTGGCCAAACTTTCTTCTCATAGGATCCTTGATAATCTGGGATCTGAGTCAACATATGATTTTCATGATTAATGTCATAATAAAATGGATGGGTTTTTTAATCCTATTTTTATTTAAGAAATAATTGGTTATCCTCATGAACTTCCTAAAGAAGCCATTGAAAACTCACCTACTTTTCATAACAATGATAATGCTAAATCTCACATCAAATCCTTTTGGCAGTGTATTAATAAGTGGCGTGATGCACATATTCATGAGGATGTTCTAATGGAATTGTTTGTCATGACTCTTGAAGATGATGCTTATGATTGGTTTCATGATTTAGAGAATTATAAGTTTAAAATCATATAGGAGCTGATACATTCATTTTTAGAGAGATGGGGAGATAGACAAGATTGTCATTGGTTAGATGCTTCAACAACTCCCATCAAGAAATTAATAGAGGTTATTAAATCATTGAAGTTCATTTGTGTAAATCAATGAAAAATCTTGGAATCTCACATTTCGAGTGCAAGTAATTACATTGGATGTATAGATCTTATAGAGATAGAACTTTACAAAGAACATGAAGAGGAATTTCATTTGGAAATTCCAAAGGAGATTGAGGATGAGTTATCAGTTGATCAAGAGGAATTGGAGTTTGAAGTTGTTGAATATCCAAATAATTAAATTCCCCACCCACCTCCCGAATAATCCATCTCACAAGAGAATATCTTCGACAACCTTGATCAAAATAGTGAAGCAGTTTCCTTGACAGTTCCACTTCCTGTTAGAATTTTAAATTTTCTGGTTACACAATTAGAATTACTTAATCCATTAGTAACTATAGTAGGATCACTAAAATATAGACAATCAGAGATACAATAGAACACAAATATTATCATGGGAAACCCTTATGGGGGAGAAAAATCAACAACCAAAATCCCCAATATAGATTCCTTCAACCAGTATAATGATGTGTTATGGCTCTCCAAGAAATACCAACACCAAAACACCAAATTAACCAGTCTCCAAGACTTGTGTGCTAGACCTTCTTATGTGCTCCAAGATGCACAAGATAAGTGTGTGAGTGTGTGTCCAAATGAGAGGAACCTATCCTCTATTTATACACAATAGTGTCTCTTGAAGAGACATGACTCTTGACCTAACTAACCCATAAAACATGGCCAACTAGCCACAATGGAGCTTTTTACAATTATAAGTAAAATACCAATAATATAATAATTTATGTTGATCCGACTTGTACAATATAATTATAATCACCTTTTAAAGGTTTGACCAAAAAATATATACAAGAATATCTTCTGTAGTTACACCAAAAATATTAACACTCCCTCTTAACTAGGAAGGTATTCTTTCCAAACACAGACTCCAAGTATGATACCAGATGAGCTCACATCCATTGACCATTGAACATGTGAATCTATACATCCTTGGATATCCATAGTGAAACATGAATTCACCCCATGCAACAAAGGTCTGTGGCTAGATATCAATAGCTATAACATGTCCCTAGGAAATCCACTCCCTGTGATGCATCAATACTTGATCATGTGCACTCATGTCTCAATGCCATCCCTTTTTCATGCTAGATGAGATCCACCAAACTCAGTGCCAGCCCTTTTTCATGTTGGATGAGTTCCACCTATCACTCCTTCTGAAGAGGTACCACACCAAGTTTGTCCCTGAAGTACTTGAACTTCGTCCTTGACAATGGCTTGGTGAACACATCCACAACCTGATCCTCAGTAGTCATGAACTAGAGCCTCACTGCTCCCCTCTGTACCATATCCCTGATATAGTAGTATCTGATCTCGATATTCTTCAAACTTTCATGGAACACCAGGTTCTCTGAAAAATTCATGCAACTCTGGTTGTCACACTAAATGCAGGTTACCTCCAATCTAAGACCAAATAACCCAGACAACAACTTCCGAAGCCACACTACTTCTCTTCTCACTGCACATGTTTCCACATACTCAGCTTCAGCCATACTGAGTGCCACACAAGACTTCTTCATATTGCTCCACGAGACCATACTCGAGCCAAGATTGAAACAATATCCTGAAGTGATCTTCCGATCAGGAATACTTCTGGCCCAATCTAAATATGAGTATCCATACAATCCAAACTCATGGTTAGTTCTATACCAGAGACCATGATCTAGAGTACCCTTAAGGTGTTGGGTATGTGTTATATTATTTGCATGTGTGTGTCTGGGCATGTCAAATTCATGTGCGTCAGGTGCATCAGATTCGTGTGCCTCGGGTGCTTCCTAGGGGGGGTAGGTATGCCCCCCCTGGTTACATGCAGCGTTCGGGGCAACGCCCCAAAATTTGTTTTTGGGGCAGTTTTAGTTATTTTTAGTGGATTTTGCTATTTTTAGCGGTTTTCTAAATTGATCCTAGATTAAGGGATTAGGGTTTTGGTATCTACGAAATACCTAAAAACATTGTATATATTGTATGGTGAATGGTGAAATTCGAGATAATGAATATAAGAAAGGTTTTCCCCGGCCGAGGGTTTCCAGTATAAATCTTTGTGTACTATGTGTATGAGTCATTGATTAAATTATGTTTTGCTTAAGAATCTATATGCATTGCTTTACTTCATAGGTTTAAAACTTACATGTGGTATCAAAGCTCATTTTTGGCTTCAGAGGGACGCCTTTGTTGCTGAGGGTTTGGCTCGGTCTTGATAGATCAAGTTTATCTTGGGTCTATGATAAACCTGGGTTTAGTGGGAGATTTTGCAGTGGTGATTCGAGTGTATAAAGAGGAATGGTGAGCTCTTCTAGAATCGATATAGAGAAGTTTAACGGTAAAAACTTTGAGCTATGGAATCTCAAGATGGAGGACCTTCTTGTAGACAAAGAACAATGGATCGTTGTGGATCCTGGTACATAGCCTACTGGTACACCGTCTACTAGCACACAGGCTACTGGTACAAACCTAGTAGTACACCACCTACTGGTATGTCGAAGGAAGATTGGGAGAAGTTGAACATAAGAGCAAGGAGTACTATTTGACTCTGCCTGGAAGATTCGATGTTGTTGAATGTCTCAGGAGAATCTACAGTCAAGGAACTATGGGATAAGTTGGGTAATTTGTATCAATCAAAGTCCCTCATAAACAAGATGTTTCTTCGAAAGAAGTTGTATCATCTTAGGATGGAATATGGAGATTCTATGACAGAACATCTAAATTCCTTTAATACTTTAGTAAGTCAACTTGTCTCTGTTAATATTACGATTGTAGAAGAAGATAAGTGTATTACTTTGTTATGTTCTTTGCCAGACTCTTGGGATAATCTGGTTGTAGCAATTGGTAGTACCATGCAATATACATTGAAGTATGAGGATGTAGTTCCATCCTTGTTATCTAAAGAGATGAGGTGGAAAAGCATGGATAGTCATAGCACAGATGTTTTATTTGTAAGAGGTCGTACCCAAGACAAGAATCCTGGTAAGCCTTCGGGGGGGGGAATCTAAATCTACACGTAGATCTAAGTCTCCAAGAAAATCTTTGAGGAAATGTTGGAAGTGTGGTAAAACAGGGCATTATAAGAAAGATTGCAAGTCTAAAAAGGTTGATAAACCAAAGGGATTTGATAGTACCTCTTCCACAGAGGAAAAATCCTCCATTGAAGAAGGAGGTGATGTTTACTTGGAAACTATAGGTACACATGCAGACTGTGATGTATGGTTGATCGACTCAAGTGCGTCATACCATATGACTCCTCACGGGGAGTGGATCTCTGAATATGAAAAATACGATGGTGGTGATGTATTCTTAGGAGATGACTTGACAACCAAAATCATGGGACGTGGAAGGGTTAAGTTGTTGCTAAAAGATGGAAGGATTAGAACTCTCCCTGGGGTTCTGCACATTCCAAAACTTGCCAAGAGCCTAATATTTGTAAGAAATTTGGATGATGTAGGAGTGGATACTATATTTGGAAAGAACACTTGCAAGATGGTACGAGGGGCAATGGTGTTGATGAGGGGAGTTCAATGTGGAACTCTATACAAGTTGTTGGGAAGCACTTATACTAATGGGCGTAACAGTTCTGTTTTCCTTGAGCAGACAAATAAAGAAGACAAGACCAATACCATCCCTGAAAAGAATACCATGTTGTGGCATCAAAGACTGGGCATATTGGAGAAAAGGACCTTCGAACACTACATGGTAAAGACATGGTTGAAGGTATGTCTAAGTGCACTATGGATTTTGATTTCTGTGAACATTGCATATATGGTAAACATAATCGAGTAATATTCCCATTTGGTGCTACAAGAGCAAAGGGTATCTTAGAATTGATAAACGGTGATGTGTTTGGACCTATGCATGTTCCATCACTAGGTAAGTCTATGTATTATGTTTCATTCATAGATGATTTCTCAAGGTACACATGGATTTTTTTTCTTAGAAAGAAATCTGAGGTATTTGATAAATTTAAAGAGTTTAAGGCTCTAGTAGAAAATCACATAGAGAAGAAAATAAAGGTATTGAGAACAGATAATGGTGGAGAATTTTGCAGAAATGAATTTGAAGAATTCTGTAAGAAGTGTGGAATAGCAAGGCAGAAGACTACTCCATACACTCCTCAACATAATGGAGTTGCAGAAAGGATGAACATGAAACTGATGAAAAAAGCAAGGAGCATGCTCAGCGGTGCCGAGTTAGGACAAGAATTCTCGACAGAGGCAGTGGGTACAACATGTTACCTGGTCAATCGATCACCTTCATCAGCATTGGATGATTAAACTCCACATGAGGTATGGACTGAAAAGAAACCCTCTCTTCAACATCTTAGAGTGTTTGGTTGTGATTCTTATGTACATGTTCCAAAGGAAAATAGGAGTAAGCTAGATAAAAAAGCTGAAAAGTGTATCTTTATTGGTTATAAAGATGATGTGAAAGGTTATAATCTTTGGAACCCAAAAACTAAGAAGATTGTTTACAATCAACATGTTGTTTTTAAAGAGGTAAAAGATGTGTCCAAACAAGAATTCCTACCAAGGCAATACAAACTTGAAAAAATAGAGCTAGAGTTGGATGATGCAAAATCTGAATCATCCGAAGAAGATGAAGCAGAAGAAGAAGAAGAACCTCATACCCCATTATTGAGGATATCAGTGAGAGAAATAAGGCAACGAGAAAGGTATAGTCCACATAATTTCTATTCCAATTTTGTTTTATCTATTACTAATGATGACCCTAGAACTGTCAAGGAAGCAGTGAATTCAGAGGATAGTAAACTCTGGAAGAAGGCCATGGTTGAATAAATGGATGCCTTGGATAAGAATGAGTCATGGGATATAGTTGAGTTGCCAGCTGGAAGAAAATATGTTGGTAGCAAATGGTTGTTTAAGAATAAGTTTAATGTAGAAGGAAAAGTGGAGAAATACAAAGCTCGGTTAGTAGCAAAAGGTTATTCCCAGGTAGAGGGAATTGACTTTGGTGAGATTTTTTCTCCTGTTTCTAAGTTAACTTCTATTAGATTTATTTTATCTATTGTTTCTATTTTTGATCTTGAAGTGGAATAGATGGATGTGAAGACAAGATTTCTACATGGGGATCTGGAAGAAGCAATCTACATGAAGCAACCAGAAGGCTTTGAAGTAAAGGGAAAGAAAGAGTTGGTCTGTAAGCTAAAGAATTCACTATATGGTCTGAAGCAATCACCTAGGATGCGGTATCAAAAGTTTGACACATACATCCTTGGATTGGGATTTTTGAGAAGTAGTGTTGATCACAGTGTATATTCCAAGCATGTTGGTAATCACTTCATTTATGTAGTGTTGTATGTTGATGACATGTTGTTGGTAGGAAATAACATGGATGTTATCAAGGAGGTGAAATCACATCTATCCTCCAAATTTGACATGAAGGATCTCTGTGCTGCTAACTTCATTCTGGGAATGGAAATTAAAAGAGATCATGCAAACAAGAAACTCTGGTTGAATCAGAGAAAATATGTTGAGACGATATTGCAAAGGTTTAATATGCATGGAAGTAAACCGGTCAAGGTTCATATTCCTATAGGTGTAAAGTTATCTGTAGATCAGTGTCCCAGGACACAGGAAGAAGAAGAGGACATGTCCCATGTTCTGTATGCCAATGAAGTAGGCAGTTTAATGTATGCAATAGTCTTTACAAGACCGGACATTGCACATGCAGTGGGAGTTTTGAGCAGGTATATGTCAAAACCATGGAAGGAGCATTGGATAGCAGTAAAGAGGGTCTTCAGGTATTTGCGTGGCACTACCAATTATGGATTGTTCTACCAAGGAAGACCAGGATTGGAAAAAGTGGTGGACATACATGGCTTTGTTGATGCAGACTGGGTTGGAGATCTAGATTGCAGAAGATCTACAAGTGGGTATGTGTTTAACCTATTTGGAGGAGCAATCAGTTGGATGAGAAAAAGACATGTTGTAGTGGCACTCTTAACTACAGAAGTTGAATACATGGCAGCCACTCATGTAAGCAAGGAAGAAGTATGGTTACAAAGATTGTGTTCAGGTATTGGGTTGGTACAACAAGTAGTGAGATTAGATTGTGATAGTCAGAGTGTAATCTTCCTGGCAAAGAACCTAGCTTATCATTCAAAGAAAAAGCATATTGATGTTCACTATCACTTTGTGAGAGACATGGTTGAGGAAAAGGAGGTGTTACTAGAAAAGGTTGACACTTTGAAGAATGTTACAGATTCATTGACAAAGTTTGTGAGCACATAAAACTTCTCCTGGTGTAGAGTAACAATGGGCATTGTTGCCCTGGATTGTTCACTATATATAATCTCGTGGACCCCTAGATGCAAAGAAAACAACAAGTGGGAGAATGTTGGGTATGTGTTATATTCTTTTCATGTGTGTGAGTGGGCGCATTAGATTCTTTGGATTGATTTTTCTATTTTTAGCAGTTTTCTAAATTAATCATGGATTAAGGGATTAGGGTTTTGGTATCTACAGAATACCTAAAAACATTGTATATATTGTATGGTGAATGGTGAAATTCGAGATAATGAATATAAGAAAGGTTTTCCTTGGTTGAGGGTTTCGATATAAATCTTTGTGTACTATGTGTATGAACCATTGATTAAATTCTGTTTTTCTTAAGAATCTATATGCATTGCTTTACTTCACAGGTTTAAAACTTACATAAGGTACCTCAACATACGTTTTGTTGCAACCAAATGAACCTCTCTAGGCTGCTTCAAATGCTGACTTAGGGTGTTCACAAAATAACATATATCTGGTCTTATGTTCGTCAAATACATCAATGGGCCCACTATCTTCGTCTATAAGGTAGAATCCACAATCTATGACGTTGTATCCTGCAACAACTTTAGATTTGATACCATTGGGGTAGCCATAGATTTACAGTCCAACATCTTGAACCTCTTCAAGATTTCCACAGCATACTTTCCTTGATTTATGAAAATCCCATCTGATCTCTGCCAAACTTCTAGTCCTAAGAAGTTGTGCATCATTCCTAAATATTCCATCTCAAATTCTATAGCCAATTTTCACTTACATTCAGTGATGAGATTTTACACACATGTTAGAAATAGGTCATCTACATACAATAGTAGAATCATCGGTTCACCATCCTCAACCTTAAAGTAAAGGTTAGGATCTGCACTACTATTGGTAAAACCCAAGCTCATCAAAAAATTGTCAATCCTACCATACCATGCTCTAGGTTCCTACTTCAATCCATATAAATCCTTCTTTAATATGAACACATGAGTCTCCCTATCATGTGTATCGAATCTAAGTGGTTGATCCACATAAACATCCTCTTTTATTTCACCATTCAAGAAGGTTTTCTTTACATCCATCTAGTGCACCTTCCATTTCATCATAGTGGCCAATGAAAGTATAGTCTTGATCGACGCATATCTTTCTATGGGAGAAAAAGTCTCTTCATTGTCAATCCCTTCCTTCCAAGAGAAACATCGTGCCACAAATCTTTCCTTATATTTTTCAATACTGCCATTAGTTGCGTGTTTTGTCTTGTAGATCCATTTCGAACTCACCACAGATTTTCCCTTTGGTCTTCGAACTACATCCCATACATCATTTTTCATAATGGACTGGTATTCTTCTACCATGGAATATGTCACACAAGCATGCCACGTAGTTGGAATACGGCTTCGTCTTCTTACTTTCCCTGAAAGATTTTTCTAGAGCACCAATTCTTTCTGCATCTCTGATAATATCTTGTGCCCAAGATGGTATTATCTTGCAAGAAGGTATCTTGATGGGTTTCTGAGGTTCTATTATGTCATGATCCTCTGGAATGACTTCCTCTGGTTCAAATGCCTCTGGAATTTTAGGAACTTCATTATTTTCTTCATGTACCTCTTTTGCACGGATCTATTTTTATTTATTGAAAACTCCATTCTCATTGAAGGTTACATCTTAGTTGATCTCCACTTTCTGGTGACTGGGAATGTATATCATGTAAGCCTTTGATGTGTCATTGTAACCAACAAATATTCCCTTCTGTCCAGAAGGTTCCAACTTTGTCCTCTTTTCCTTGGGGGCGTGAAAAAATATAGGGCAACCAAATATTCTAAAATGGATGACTTTTGGATTCTCTCCTGAAAACATCTCCTCGGGTGTCTTTTTTTCAAGCACCTTGTGGGGACTTGTATTCTACATGGACACTTTTTTCTTCGCTGCTTCTTCCCATAGATGCATAGGAAGATCTTGATCATGGATCATGGATCATGGCCTTTATTGCTTCCATGATCATCTAATTCTTCCTTTCAACTATTCCATTCTGCTAAGGGTTATAGGGAGTAGAAAGCTTCCTCTTAATTCCAACTTCCTTGCAATACTCCTTGAATTATTTTGAGGTTAATTCACCTCCATTGTTTGATCGCAAGGTATTTATCTTTCACTCTATCAAGTTTTCTACCAGATCCTTGAACTCTTTGAATTTTCCAAAAACTTCATTCTTTACTTTTAACAAATAAATCCAAGTTTTACTTGATTAATAACCAATAAAAGATACATAATATACATACCCACTTAGTGAAGTTGTTGACATCAGTCCACACAGGTCTGAATGCATGATATTCAAAACTCCTTTGGCTCTTCTATCACTATTGGAAAATGAGTGCTTCACATGATTTCCTTGTGCACATCATTTGTACACTCCATATGGTTCTACTTGGATTTCTAGAAGACCTGTCACCATTTTACTCACAACTGGAAGAGCTTGGCAGTGTAGGTGAGAAAATATATTATGCCATAGTTCACTGGGATTCACAATATCATGAACCATTGTGCAGTCTAAATGCCCTTTTAATTTGTAGAGACATCCTTCTTCAACTCCAATCACTACTGCATCATCAAGGGTATTACCTCTAGGCCACATAAGAACTTGACCATCAATAAATGATACTCTAAATCCTTTCTTTTCCAATGATGAAATTGAGAGAAGATTCTTCTTTAAACCTGGAACATAGAGAACTTCCTTCATCTTCATTGGTTTGCATAATTTTAACTTTTAGGAACTGTTAGAAAAATAAGATCGCGAAGCAATAAAATAAAACAAATGCGAAAATAAAACATAGAAGATACATAATACAATATAGACATAGATATACGTGGTTCACCCAGTGTGGGTTACATCCACCAAAGAAATTTCCAGGTCCTTCCTTTATTATTATCCAGCAAATGAAAGGATACAACCTACAACACACCTGTTGTAACTTCCTCATCTTTCTCTCGGTCTCCTCTATCATAATACCATATTTGCAAATGATACATAGCCACAATACATTTCCCTCATAAAATAGGGTTTCCTTCTAGGGGAAAAAACCCTAACATAACTCATATCGTCAAATCTGCAACTTTATAATGAATGGTCCAGATTTATAATGAAATTACAATATACATTTACAAGGAATTTTTTTCTCCAGGGGCTTGCTTTCCCCTGGACCTCGCAGAGGGGGTAACCTCCCTCTGCACTCCCCTATGTGGAGGAGTGTACATTCTTCTTGGGTGTAAATTCTTCATGGGGTATAAACATGGTTGAAAACAAAGACCTTTGAATCAGGAAGATAATCAGGCTACACAACCAACAATCTCCCACCTGGAGACTGATCTCAACAACTCCACCAATGGTGTATTTGTTGGACTATGAACCTTCTTAGACCTAGAAAATTTATCATCTTCACCTTCATGCTTGAAGACCAACTGAAATTAAGAAGGAACTCATTTTCTCCCTAGTTACTCCCTTATTTAACATGTCTATAGGATTTTGGCTAGTTTGTATCTTTTCCAACTTCAAATGTTCATATTCCAAGATGGATCGTATGAAATGGTACCTGAGTTGTATATGCTTAGTATTTGAATGGAAGGATGAGTTCTTTGCAAGATGAATGGCACTCTCACTGTCATAGTACAACCTGCTATTATCCTACTTCTTTCCCAATTCATCCATAAACCTTTGTAACCAAATCATATCTTTACTAGACTCTGTAGCAAAAACATACTCTACCTCTGTTGTTGAAAGTGCAACAACCTTTTTGCATTTTTGAAATCCAACTTACTGTTATTCCACCTATGGTAAAAGCATACCATGTGGTGCTCCTTCTGCTATCTTTATCACCTGCCATATCTGAATCAACATATCCATGTAGAATAGTGTATGAACCTTCAAAACACAATGCATGAGTAGTAGTACCTCTCAAATATCTAAGAATCCACTTTACTGCCTCCCAGTCTTCTTTACTTGGATTGTTCATATACCTGCTCACAACTCCCACTGCATGTGTAATATCTGGTCTTGTGCAAACCATCGCATACATCAAGCTGCCAATTGTTGATGAATAAGGGACCTTGGACATGTATTATATATCCTCCTATGTCTTGGGACACATTTACTTAGTTAATTTGAAATTTTTAGCCAAAGGTGTACTAACTGGTTTTGCATTCTGCATTCTGAACCTCTCCAAAACCTTCTCTATGTACTCACCCTGAGACAATGTCAATTTGTGATTTTTCCTGTCTCTTGTTATTCTCATACCAAGGATTTTCTTTGCAACACCCAAATCCTTCATCGCAAATGAATTAGATAATTTCTTCTTGAGCACATTTAGATCCTGCATATTAGACCCCGCAACAAGCATTTCATCTACATAGAATAACAAGATAATATAGCTTCCATTTTCTATCCTTTTAAAATAAACAAAGTGATCATAATGACATCTACTATAACCTTGTTCTGTCATAAACATGTCAAACTTCAAATATCGTTTCCTTGGAGCTTGATTTAGGTCATACAAGACTTTCTTCAACCTGCATACCAAATTCTCCTTCCCTTTGACCTCATACCCCCGTGGCTACTACATATAAATCTCTTCCTCCAAATCCCCATGGAGAAAAGTTATTTTTACATCTAACTATTCAAGATGCAAACTTCTACTGCCAGGAGACTTAAAGTAGTCCTAATTGAAGTCATTTTAACAATTGTATAAAATATTTCATCAAAATATATACCTTTCTTTTGTGCAAACCCCTTTACAACAAGTCTAGCCTTGTATGGATTTTTTCCTCCATCTTCTTCCTTCAATTTGTAAACCCATTAATTATTTTGCAATGCTCTTTTTCCTGTAGGAAACTGAACCAAGTCCCAATTCTGGTTATTTACCAAGGAATCCATTTCCTCTTTCATGCCTTTCTCCCACTTCTTTTTGGTGTCTACCTGCATTGCCTCTTCATAACATTCTGGCTCACCAGAATCACTCAACAATAAATAATACAATGAAGGAGACTATCGTTTAGGGGGTCCACTTAACCCGTTAGATCTTCTAACAACACTTGCAGGATTTTGAGGTACCTACTGATCCTGTTGTTGTAAATTTTGATTTTCAGGTACCTTTGGAATTTCTTTTTCAATGATCTCATCAAGCACTGTGTATTATGGTTTCTCTTTTTCCTGTTTCTTTCCCTGCAAGTGATATTTGTACATGACCTTCTCATTGAATATGAAATATCTACTCCTAATGATTTTTTTATTTTCATAATCCCATAAGCGATAACCAAAATCATTAACACTGTATACAATAAAGGTACACTTCTTGGATTTTTCCTCAAGCTTTGTTCTATTTTCTTTATCAATATGGACAAATGATTCAC
>ML793087.1:107311-122617 GCA_009831015.1 Picea engelmannii
TGATCCCCCTAAGTTCAAGAGAGACCTAAAATTTATTAAAATCAAACTACTCACATTGCACAACATTTACATTTCAAGTCTTGCAATTTCCTTTTATGTAATTTACTTTCAAGCATTTCCATTCGTTCATTTTCAACAATTTCTTTACATGTGATTATTTGTTGTTAAAGCATTCTTTATTTATTTCATATATCCTTTATTCTTGGAGAACTAATTGTTTTAAGTGTAAATTTGTTATTTAATTCATTATGTAGATATTCCATAATTTTGTTTCAATTTTGTATAAATATATTTTATTTGTGCATATTTGAAAAAGTGGAATTTGGTAATATTTAGGTATTGGTCTAATTGTTGTTTTGTGAAATAAAGGTTTGTTTGTCATTTGAGAGAATTTCATCTTGCATTGCTTCTTGTAATTGGGTTGGGTCTCCATAATCCTTAACTTAATCAACTCCTAGAACTTTAATAAACCTTCACATAGTTTAATAGGGTATGCCCCCCTTGGATTCCCTAGGAGTGAGCCTAAACATAAGGAGTCTATATTGAGGTTATAGTGGGTCTAGACTCAGGTTTGTTCCTCCAAGGACACACCAAGGGGGTTGGACACTTATCTACATGTGTAAGTGTGTATTAGGAAATACAACAACCAGTATCACCGAGGAAGAATACACATGTAGAGGATATTTTGGAGTACAGGAGAGAGTATGCAATGTTGGGACTAGAGTTCCATCAGGGCATGACCTTGGTAGAGTATTGTTAACTTAGACTCAAGAACCTCCATATAGATCCTCAAAGGGGAGGAAAGAACCAACGGCAGCAGGGACAAAACATAGATTTCATCAAGAAAGTAGGTAAACTTGGGTACAAAAACTAGACACATACTAAAAGATCGACCAGGTGACAAAAACATAGTCCATCAATTTCACTACCTTTCATTTGGATGGAGAGGCACATGAGTGGTGGAATCATGGACTAGTGGCATTGGGTCACCATCACGTCACTTCATATAAGGAGTTCACAGAGAGGATCATGGACATATTTGACAGGAGGGATCCAAAGATCCACTTCATGGATTTATCCCAGTTGAGAAAAACCCGCACGCCCAAGGCATTCTTCATAGAGTTTCAGAGGGTATCTGTGGAAATGATAGACATTTTAGAGCCTAGATTGATCATGATTTTCATAAAGGGTCTCAAAGAACCCTTGAGAGGATGGGTGAAGGCCTACATACCTCACACACTAGAGGATTCCATCCTACACACTAGAGATCTAGAAGACTCAATGCCGAAAACAAAACAAAAATCCAAAGCCTTTGTGCCACAAAAGGATTGGTATATGAAACCATTTTAGAGAGAGTGGAAGGGTAAGGAGAAGTTGGATGATGATACGAGGCATGATCTTATGAGGAAGAAGTTATGCTTCACCTGCAAATACCCATCGGTCCCTGACCATAGGTGCATGGGCAAGGGATAAATCCACTACATTGAGGTTGCAGCTGACAATGATGAGGAGGAACAGGGAAGTCAGGCACATGATAGTGAGTCCACCTTCTCAGAGGAGGATCCATCACAGGTGGGAGAGAAGCTTCCACCCAGGCCACCGACACCAGTAGGGGCCCAACCAGTGGTAGATCCTTAGCCTTGTAATAGGACTAAGAGATAAGCACCAGCAAAGGGAGGAGTCATAACGACCCTTTCTGGGATCCCTAGGTATGAAACCTGTAATATCATATGGAATATTAAGGGACAGTGGACCATTTCCCTGATAGATGGTGGGGAAACCCACCACTTCATTGACACTGCATTGGTATCGAGGCGAGTACTACAGACAGAGGAGTTTGAGGGGTTTGATGTTGCAGTAGCAGATGGTCACATGATGGAGTGTGTAGAAAGAGTCTCAGACTTGGAGGTAAAGTTAGGTAACTACACCGTGAGAGATAAATTCTATGTAGTTGACATTTTTGACACAGATGTGGTGTTAGGAGTCCAATGTTTGATCACCTTGGGAAATATTTCTACCAACTACCAAACCCTTGAGATGGGGTTCATAGATAGTGGGAGGAAGAGGATTGTACTGCGAGGTATGTCGAAAGGGGCACCCAGGATAGTGTTGGAAAAGAGGATGGAGAGTATCTTCATGCATGGGGAAATAGCATATGTTGCAGAGTGCTTAATCATCACATGGAGGGATTCAAATGACCAACAACAATATCATACAGAGATCAAGACTTTGTTGAGTTGGCATAAACAAGTTTTTGGACATATTCCAATAGGGAGACCACCCGAAAATTGGTTTGAGAACACCATTGATTTGGAGGAGGGTGAAAAACCCATGATTACAATGCCCTATCATCATCCTAGGAGATTCAAGGATGAGATAGAAAAATAAATCAAGGAATTTCTAGTGATGGGACACATCAGACCCAACAGTAGTCCATTCGCTTCTTCAGTTGTATTAGTCCTGAAGAAGGATGGTACCATGACGATGTGTATATATTATTACGCTTTGAACAAGAAGACCATTAAAAATAGGTATCCTATCCCACACATTGATGATTTGATGGATGAGTTGCGTGGAACATTTTTCTTCTCTAAGATTGACCTACGCTCTAGATATCATTAGATCACCATTTCAGAGCAGGATATAGAGAAGGTGACATTTCGATGCCACTATGGACACTTTGAGTTATTGGTTATGCCATTTGGGCTGACCAATGCACCAACCATGTTTCAGTCTTGCATGAACCATATATTCTGAGATCACTTGAGGAAACCAGTCTTGGTATTCTTCGACAACATTTTGGTATACAACAAGACATGGAAGGATCATCTTACACAATTGGATGAGGTACTCAACATAATGGAGTCACAATCAATGTATGCCAAGGAGTCAAAGTGTTAGTTTTGCATGACATAACTACTATACTTGGGCCACATTATCAGTGCACAGGGGGCACAGGTGCACCAGGAAAAGATCAGGGCCATTTTGGATTGGCCAACACACATGAATGTGACTGAGTTGAGGATTTTATTTGGGCTATGAAACTATTATAAGAGTTTCGTGAAGGGTTTTCCACAGTTAGGGGAACCACTCATCGACCTCACCAGACAGGGGGTCTTCATCTAGACAGATGAGTCTCATAAGTCATTTGAGCATATGAAGGAATTCAGGGGTACGTGCCCAGTACTAGCATTGTCATATTTCACTCTACCATTTGTTCTGGAGTGTGATGCATCAAGAGATGGGATCAGAGCAATGTTGATGCAGGGGGGACACCCTATAGTATTTGAGATCAGGAATCTTAGTCATACCGAGAGGTTGTATTCTATCTATGACAAGGATATTCTTGCAATCATTCATGCCTTGGCCAAATAACGACAATATTTGGTGGGTAACAAATTTTTGGTCAAGACAAGCCATAATAGTTTGAAGTATTTCCTCAAACAAAAGGATCTCGATGAGTGTCAACAGAAGTGAGTGAAAAATATCAAGGCCTTTGATTTTTTCATAGAGTATCTCAAGGGGAAGAAAAACATTGTGGCGGATGCACTGTCTAGGAGACTAGTAGCTTGTTCCTTGATGGAGATTTCAACAGATTGAAAATCCCACTTGTTAGTGGAATATTATGAGAACAAGTTCTCTTATGATATATTGGTTGGAAGGTACAGGATGACAAGTATAGATTCATAGATAAAGTCATATTCTATAAATATCGAGTCTACCTAGTGCCAAGATCAGGTCTCAAAAAGAAGATTTTGGCCGCAGTACACGACTCTCCATTAGCGGGCCATCATGGGTTCTTCAAAACTTACCAGTAGGTTATGGAGAGATTCTCTTGGAAGGGTCTCAAATAGGATGTGATGAGACATATCATTTAGTGTGTGACTTGTCAGTAAAACAAGTCAAAGCAAACACTTCCAACAGGGTTACTTCAACCACTTCCCATTCCAGAGCATAAGTGTGAAAGTATATCCATGGACTTCATTATAGGCCTACCCAAGGCTCAGGGTAAGGATTGTATTTATGTAGTGGTCAAAAGATTGACCAAGTTTGCACATTTCTATGTGATTCCTACAGATTACAATGTAGTGCAAGTGGCAGAGCTATTCTTTAGAGAGGTTTTCAGACTTCACGGGTTCCCACAGAGCACCCTTAGCGATAGAGATAGTCAGTTCATCGACAATTTTTGGCGATATGTATTCATATTGGTGGGGACAGAGTTGACACCCAACACCAGTTACCAACCCTAGATTGATGGGAAGATGGAGATAGTCAACAAGTGGGTAGAGGGATAATTGAGGAATTATGTGAGTGGACAAAAGAGAGCATGGGTAAGGTGGTTACATCTTGGAGAGCATTGTTAAAACACTACCTTCCACATGTCCATAGGTATGAACCCATCCAGAGAATTATATGGGTATGATTCCCCCACTTTGATTGAATTGGATTTTGGGGAAACCCAGGCTCCCAAAACCAATGAATGGATAGTAGAGAGTCAGGATATTCTCAAGGTACTAAAGAAGAATCTACATATGGCAAAGAATCGAAAAAAGATGAATGCAGACATACACATGATAGAGTGTAGCTTTGAGGTTGGGGATCTAGTATTCATGAGGCTACAACCATATAAGTAGTCATATCTGAAGAAGAGCGGGGAAAAAAATATCAATCCCAGGTTCTATGGACCATACAGGGTCATACACAAGGTAGGCGAGGTGGACTATGAGCTAGAGCTACTAGAGGGGAGTTAGATTCACAACGTGTTCCATGTTTCTTGTCTTAAGAAAGTTGCGGTACAATTCATCAGCACTTCAGAGGAGATTCCACCTTTGGATGAGGAGGGACGGTTGGAGTTAGTTCTTAAGGAGGTATTGGAGTTCAGAGAGCGGAGGTTGAGGAGAAGGGTCATCAGGGAGTGTTTGGTTAGATGGAGGGGGCTTCCAGTAGAGGATGTTACTTGGGAGAGTGAGCATATTTTGTAGCACCTTCGATTGATGTTGCTTGAGGACAAGAAATCTCAGGAAGGGAGGACTGTAGGATATCCCGATAGGAGGGATTAGTAGGAGTTCCAGAGAGGAGGGATTAGTAGTCTAAACATCCCCTTTAGACCATATCTAGGTAGAAATGGGGGGAAAATGGTCATTTGGTGCCATTTCACTAGAGAATGTTATATTTTGAAAGTGACATTAAGTGAAAAGTGCACTTTAAGTGAATTAATCCGAAAATAGAGGGGATCTTAAGTGAAGGAGATAATTATAGAGGTCAACGAAGAATTAGGGTTTGATAGGGTATATGAAGGAGAAAAGTGACCTAATTCCTCATTTTCCCAGTTTTATGATTTGAGAATTGAGCTCTGAGGAGAAAACACACATATTTAAGAAAATCAGTGGATATTTTGGATTCCAGGAGGAAGACACTAGTTGGTTGATATTGATGTCGCGAGACACACCCTAGTCACCAGAAGGATCACCCAGATTCTTCATCGATTTCAACAATAGTTTACAGGTTCAGTAAACTAGAGCGCACTTCATCGAGGTGAGAGAATGAGAGTTGGGAGACTTAGAAGTTTAGCTTGTCCTAACCAGGGAGAATTCTGATATTTCCTTCTGACCCAGTTGAGAGGAAGGCAAGGCACTCTTTTTGAAATACTTCTTGAGAGATTCTGATGGAGGAATCATCCAAGGAAGACCAGAAAACTATTGAGGGTGCAACACTTGTGGAAACTTAGACATGGTTCCAGAGAGATCACTGAACCAGATCTGGGGAAACCCTTCTGACCTAGTTCAAAGGAGGACAAGGAACATATATTGAGACAGTTACAGGCCATTTTTGACGATGGAATCTCTAGGGCATAGCAGTTGAGACTAGGAGGTGTTCCACCCCCCAGGGGAACCATCCAGGGTTCGTACAGATCATTAGAGGGCTGACAGTTACTGAAAGAGTATTTGAGGTCAAGGTGCACAATTTGAGACAGTTTTCAAGGTTATCCGAGGCGTCTATCCACCAAGGAGAACATTCCAGTCCTACAACAATTGTCATGTGAGTTGTCAGTTGCATGCAATAGTTCATCTTACTCATCCACTGATCCAACATTCTTCTTCACTTCCAGCCATTTTGATTTAGCATTATTGATTATATTCCAGCTAAGATCCATCTAGTCTTGATCTAGCTAAGTGATTCCATTTATGTCCCACATGTAGTATTGTACTTTCAGTCATATTTCATAATATAAGTGGTTGCAGTTGTTCTATGTTTCCTATATATTGCATGTTTATTATACACTGGTAAACACAATAAAACACATTCATAACTATTGAAGCACAGATAAAAACCCTTAACCACATCCAAAATCCCAGAGAGTAACAATTTCTGCAACAGATAGCCAACAATTGAGGCATATATCTAAATCTGTGGATCTCGGGATATTACAATGGTCATTTCAACTATTGTTTGAACCAAATTATGAATTGGTTTAGTTTTCATTGGTCTAATTTTGATTTAAAAAATAATGAAAAAGTTGGAATTCTTTGTTATAATTTAGCATTTATTTCCTAGAAATTGCAATTGCAAACAATGACAAGATTGTAGACAACTACAATCACTGGAATAGGTTCTTGTGAGGTGAATGAAAACTCTTAGAAAAACCTATTACAAGGGGAGTCTTGAGAAATTTCTGGAACACCCTTGGGTTTATATGGTGGACAACACTTTGTAGATACCTTGGTTGGAACAACTTTAATATGAGCATCATGTTATACACAACCCTAGAGGAACAACATGGACTTACGAAGTCACCCAACCAATGCATTGTTCCTTAAGCTAGAGTGTATGATTCAACTTGCAATTTGGAAAGAGTTTGGAAAAAACTCATTCACTTGCATGCTCGTTTATTTCCTAAAGGATAATCAATTTAAAATTTTAATTGTGGATAGCATGCTTAGATTACATGATACACTTTCCTATACTTTACTATTTTACTTTCTAATAATATTTTTAGAGTCTTAGTTCACAATCGAATAACATTGTTTTCCCTTGGAGTATTATTTTTCTTCTTGATGTACATTGATATATTCCATGTTGTTGATGTTTTCAAATGGTACTCTATCTACATTGTTTTAAAATGTCAACTAAATTTCCATTAACCCTTTTGTAATACAAACATAACTTGTACAAATTATATGTTACATTTTCTATAGAAAATATTTATTTGGTCAAATATACATTTGTTTCGTGTGTCTTATTTATCTCCAAGTCAAGACTAAAGGGGATGGTGGTATAATGGTGTTTATGTTCAATTTAGTGGCCCATTTGGTGGTCATTCACATTATTTATGTAAGGCCCTAATGGTTTGGTATTCATGTTTTTTTTCCAAGAAAAACCTCACAAGGAATCTAATGGATGTTTCCCTGCATTTGTGGATAACATTCCCTAGTAAACCTATCAATGTACACTAGTGTGACTCACCTAAAGGTATTTGAACTGGGAACCTATCAACATGAAGCTAGCCAAATTCCTTGATGGCAACCACTGGTTGAGCTAACGCCTTGGGTATCCTATCATTCATGTTGTGGTTAGGAGGTGGCCTTAGTGCCCTTATTTAACATGATGGGAAGAAGGTGACCTAGTGGCATGTAATTAACATTGTAGTTAACCTAAATCTAATCATTATATAAAGAGGTTTTTTACTATATTGTAATGCATCGTGAAGTCATGCAATGAAATAAATTGGTCAGGGTGGAGATTTTTCCCGTGAGGGTTCTCTCCACTATAGATTTGGTGTCATAATTTTATTTGAATGATATGCAATATTTGACCAGGACCTTTGCCCCCTATTTCTAACATTATATTAGAGTAGGCCAAGCCCTGCCCTATTCCTTTGCAACCATTGTGTGCAATTTTATGGAAGCAATTCATTGATTTGGTTTTTCCTCTCCTTTTCATGTTGCAAAAATATTATGAATTCACATGGTTAAAACATTTAAGTTTATTTACAATGTATGTAGAACATGCAACAACATTGTCGTCCTTTGATCCCATGGTGAATATATTGGCCAATATCAAATTTTATGGCCTCATCTCAATATAGACCATTTTGGTGTGTCTTGGAATGAATGCTTGATATTCTTCTCTAGGATGAAATCCATTTTAGTGACAATTTTTTTTTAAGTTGGATCTAGAATTAAACCAACATTTGGAAGAACACTTGAGGGGGATTTGAGATTTATTGTGCAATTTTTGAGTGATTTTGCAGTAAATTGACCCTAGCACTCCATCATTGAGTGCCTTCTTCTTGTATGTAGATACACAATAATGCCTTATTTTGATGGAATTTGTGAGTTGCCAAAGGATGCCTTTACTGTCAATATTTTTTGCAAAGCCGTCGTTCATTTTGAATTTGCAAATTGGTTCCCTACTACATATTTTATACACACACATTTTTTCTAGCTTGATCACCTCCACACATTTGTTAAGAAAATCAGTTGGATTTGAATCTTGCTTATCATGGTCATTGTATTTTGCATCTAGGTCATGGAAATATGTGGTTTCTCACAAATCTATGATTTTTTTTAGCAACAATAAGAGATCCTTGTCAAGAAAATAGTGTCCAGAATAATACAAAAGGTGAAGGACATGTCTCAAGCAATATTTTTTTGAGCTCATGGGTAACTATTCATGGCCTTTCTATCTTGATCATAGATTATTGGAACGCAGATAAAATTTGTAGGTTAACTAATCTCCATTTGTAACATTTTTTCTTAGTTTTACCTGCATGCCCTTTTTATTTTGTACACCCATGTTCCAAGTGTCAAGATCACATAATTGACATAATCACAATTCAACCCACGTAGTGCCTCCTTGGACAAGTAGTGGAGGCTCATGAGTATAGTAGCAATGGGGTATCTTTTTGAGCTCGACCTACTTTCGAATGTATAGATCTATGCAAATTGTGCACTCAATTTTTCTGCAATTTTACTCACATTGTATGGTTTAACATGTATGCATTGAATTCCTAGAATTGTATTTGAAATAAGAAAGAAAATATTACGATGGAGACTAAGCCTTAAAGGGGGACTATTTTTTTATTGGAGATTGTTTTTACCCAAGGTGGATAATCAAGCCTTTTCCCTAGAATTTTTCCCTCGAGGGGGATAATTTTGTTTTTTCAAGGGAGGAATATTTTATTTTCATGTAGAGGCCATCACACTTTGTGCATCTCCCCCATACATTCTGCAATATTTTCCCCATCTATTGATTATTTTAGAATATCTTTTTTTTTTTTTTTCTATGGATTATCTTGGTGGTAAAGAATCATTGTGTCCCTTGAAATATAAAGGGAGGAGGAATTACTCAAGGAAAATTGGAAAGGAAGGATGTGTCTTTGTAAGATGCCATTGTCCAATTTAATGAGCATGTTTCTTTATTGCAAGATTATAATTCTCATTTTGATAATGATATTGTTGCTCTATAGAAATTAATGCTAATAAGAAAAACTCGATTACTCTGTTTCATGATTAGTTGGAAGAGAGGGACAACTTCATCCATAATTTGCATGACCTCAAGATGAATATTTTCAAAGAAGTAAGTGAATTAATAGGTACTAAACATCAATTAATGGATATTTTTTGAAACATATCTTGTTATTTTGATATAGATTCTAGTTTTGTTGATGGTCTCTACGAAGTATCATGAACAAGTTGATGATTGAGCTTTGTGTTTTAATGAGTTGGATGAAAACTTGGAACTTGTTTGTCAAAAATTCGAATGAGTTAGGGGATAAGGAAGAGGTACTTGACACCTTGCAAAATGATATTCATTGTGATTTCAATGCATTTTTTTATCATGCATTATTGGTTACACATCGGTAATTTTCCCTTGACTTTGATAATCGTTTCAGGGGCATTTACTTCATATTACGTCATCATATGGGATATGCAAGTGGTGGACATGGTAAACAATGATAGAGTATTGTTACTCCTATTGAGATTCAACTGAGACTAGTGAGAGAAAGCTTTGGATATTTTGAGACTTCATCAATAGATGCAAGCTGCCCTAATCGTTGTGCAGTGATTGTTTTGTAGGAACCAAAATATTGCATCCACTATTTCATCTACTACTTTTTTGCAGGAACCATATCTTTCACCATTCACTAATTCTTCTATTGATGATATGTAAAAGATTGAATCTATCACTTCATACGATTCTTTTACTATTGAGTCATAAGAAACTAGAGGAGGACATGCAAAGGAGGAACCTCTAGAATACCTTTTGGTAGTGTGCAACAAGGCATGTTTTGTGGCTTCTTCCACTATGGTCTTTGCTAAGGGAACTAAGGTTATGAGATATGTTTGAGGCGGTAAGGGACTTGGTAGAGGGGTGGGCATCAAAGTTTACTTGGGAAGGGATTCATGTGGCCAAAATGATATCCTCTAGTCTCATCATTATTCCATATCAAAGTTTATTTTCCTTCTTTGAGATAATCTTTCTTGTAATAGTGATATCATTTCTTTTTGACTTCAAAAGACACTCAATGTTTCACTTCCATTCCCAAAGGGGATTATGATGATTCAAACAATCATTGTCATTTATTGTTTTTTAATACCTTAATGTTTTTAATTGACAATCCTTAAAGGAAAAATGTGATATAAAATAACTTAAATTGGTTTTAAAATGACTTTTAATATTAGTTTTTGGCACACAAATTTTTAGAGAGTTTAGAGGGATAGGAGTGTGTAGTTTTTTCTCTTATCTTTGACCTTATAAAGTCTTTAAGGTCTCTCACATGGTTGGATACTACTATGGATGGAGACTAATGAGGCTAGTATGTGATTCATATAAATGAGCAAAAAAGACCCTTCACACATCATTAGGGGAAATTTGAGGTCTAAAATGGGTCTCTTAAGTAAAATAATAAAATAAGAGTTAAATCAACAAAATAAGAGTTACGAGTTTTCAAAGGGAAAGAAAGAAACTTGTTTTTTTATTCGTATTTTTTACTTATCTCCTTATAGATTTACTAAAATTTCAAGTGTATGCACTCATTGGAATGCTAAATTGAATTCCTCATCCAACAAGTGCCCACTCTACATAATTTTGATAAACCCACAGTAATATAAACTATAAATACATGAAAATAATGTGTTTCTTTTCATATTGTGCTTCTTGAAAAGAAACACATTTTTTTCATGTATTTCTAGTTTATCTCACTATGGGTCTATCAAAAGTATGGAAAGTAGATACTTGTTGGATGTGGAATTTAATTATGTGTACAACAAGTTCATACACTTGAAATTTGAGTATAAGTTGAAAATATGATTAAAAAAATAGTTTTCTTCATTTCCCTCCAAAGATATTTACCCTTATGGTTGACATCATCATCTTGAATCCTATTGGTTCTTTTAAATTTGATTTTGATAGTACATGTTTTGTTTTAAGGCCCATTTTTTGCCTCAAAATTCCCCTAATGGAGCCCATCAACTACTATTGGTGAGTTGTATGTAGTGTATGGTTTTTGAAATTTATTTTCCCATACACATATCCCTTTAAATGCCAGTCAATTGAGCATTCTATCATGCATTCACCGTACACAACTCGCACATAAATGATATCAAGGACCTTCCATTTGCCCTTATAACAACTCACTTGTGTTGGATTCTCGTGTTGAAATTATGCTTATATTGAGAGGGGGAGGGGTGTGAATCAATATAAGATACTTTTTACTTTAAATGAGAATTCATAAATCATTCATTAAATTTAAAACACTAAATGCATGTAAACTCAAATCACAGTACACAGAGTTTAACGTGGAAACCCTTGCGGGAGAAAACCACAAAAAATTATCTTTATAAATGTTTGTAGGCACCAACCTTGGAAAAAGAATACGGTTTGTAGGATGACTCCGTACAGTCTATAGGATGACTCCCTATAGTTTTAGCCTCCCATTGGCCAATTATGGTTGGGTTTTTAAAAAAATTGGGAATTGAACCTGTGACCTCCCATAACCTTACACAAATCCCTTTACCATCACGCCACCACATTAGTACTTAACCATATGGGGCGTAGATTATTTTAAATTTTTATAGTTGTTCAATTGGGTGAAAAAATGGGTCGAGGGCCAAGCCCTCGACCCATATCATATGATTGCATGATATCCAATATGACCGGAGGGTCGTTGAACTATATGTCGTGGATAAATGTACTAGCACATTAATATAACAATCGACACATATAGTATATGGTTTTATACCATATAACAAATAAAACCAAGGCATATGCATTGTGGTGGATCAAATCTAAAACCTCTAGGATATATACCTGGGGTTCTAACCACTACACCACATGAATCATTTGTTATAACAAATGAACTAAACCACATTTAATGTTGATGTCAGATTAGCAGAAGGTATGCGGTACGATTGGGACCCGCGGCCTATATATGGGCATGGATCCCAAGGCTGGCACACATCCAAATATACATAGATATCGATGCGGGAACATTGTCCAATGTAGGAATGAATCTTGAGGTACGTATTTTCATATATTTGCATGCAGAAAAAAAGCCAAGTTTGGTGTTGTCTCGATATGTGTGCCATGAGGTATATTAACCGCACCTAGGCAAATTTATACTCATTTTTCTTGTTTTCTTTCAAGGAGTATGAATTTGAGGTTTATTTTATGATTAGGTCATTTGTTTAAAGTCTTATTCCATATTTCCATTAATGAGCACCATAGTGCATCGTTTGGCATGTAAAGAGGGTAAAATTGAGCCAGTTCAGAATATGGTCGAATTTATACTCAAATTTCTCAAAATTTCGCAAGGAATTTAATGGTAAACTCCTTTTCTGAGTTTGAGCAGTGGAATTCAAGAGAGTCTGTAAAGTTGGATTTTTATAAGTCCATGTTGTAATGTAATTTGGAATTTTGAAATGATGAAGAACAGTCTCACTAATTAGAGAGGACTTGAAGATGAAGTAAGATATGCCATCAATATATGTAATTTGAGTTATTTTATTTCATGTTGTGTCATCTCATAAATATTCAAAGTAATCATTAGTTTATGAGTTTTTTGGATAAGGAGCACATCATCATCTTCTGCAAATCACCTCAATACGATCAAGAATTTATTATAAATCAAGTTAGATTCTATATGTATATGTTAAAGGAATAAGTTGTATATAAGGATTTTTTAATAAAGTGGTATCAAAGCGAGGTTTGACATGTATTTGTTGTTGAAATGGACACTTGACACTGAGAGGGGGGGGGTGAATCAGTGTCACAAAAACTTTGGACAATTTTCACTTTTCACAATTTAATTGAACAACGCATACTTATTTCATTTTCTCAATCAATATATAAAAGAATAAATATCTTATTTATTTATTTAACTTGAATGAATACATAAGATCAATCTTTGAATATATTCAACTTCAAGTAATTATGAGATACCCAACTCTTTGTTACAAGACCTAGCTTGTAGTTCTCAGATCCAACTGAGAAATGAGGACTCCAACCCTCAAAACAAGTCCCATCTTGTTGATCTCATATCCAACTGAGATGTGAGGAATCCAATCCTCATACAAGACCCAAATTGTAAACATGAACCAACCTGATAGAATGAACCTTCATTCAGTCCATTATATATAAATATATATACTTCAACAAATTCAACTTCATTTTTTTTCACCATACTTCTTTGTTTATATATTCTTGCAATTGGTGTGAACTTGAATGATTGTGTCTTTTGATAATCAATCATTGCACCCTTTCATTCATTTTAATAATAATAACTTCTATTATTGTTATTGTTGTTATTAATAGTTTATTAAAAACTTCAAATCCCTTGCAAATTGTTTTAGCATTTAACCCATCACTAATTATTGCAAATAAATGCTTCCTTCAAACCATTCTTTTCAAATGACTTTGGGATCGTTACTACCGACTTAATATCCATTTGTGCTTCCTTCATTATTATTCATATAATATAGTGACAGAGCTTATTCGTCATCATATATATGTTGATAAAACTTTAAGATTCGATCATAGTCATGGACCGACTTCGTATTTTGATCCCACACTTTTTCTACATCCTTAGTTCTCTATAGATCTTAATCAAGTTGTTACTTCACTATCTAGTGCATTTTCCTGTACCTGGAATTGATAGGTGTTTATCTTGTAACTCCCCTTTGTTTTTCATATGATCAAAGTCTTGTGACCAACAACTAGATACATAAGGTGCAAGGTTTGTTATTTTTTGACCCGTAGGGACTTTATTTCACCAAGTGACCATAGACTATGACCAGGTGTTAACCCAAGCTAGTGCTTAATTTCTTCTTAAGATTGATAGTCACGTTTTAATTGCACGTCTATATGGAGGACTATCATTCACTTCAGAGCTTCTTCCTTCGGGACTTCGCCCTTTGTATTCTCTTAATTCTTCCATAGAAAATTATGTCGGAGTATCTAGGACTGTGGAATTATTAAATTAAGTGATGTTCCCAATGCCTCATGGCTTATGTGTTCGTAACTCATGACCGGGAGCTGGAACCTAGTCCTCTGGACTTCAGCCTTCGGGAATTTTCTCTCTCATCCAATCTTCCGGAGTTTCAACTCTCTGAAGTGGTTACCTCTCACAAGTCTTGATCTGATGGTTGGCATTATTCCTGGAACCAAATCAATGGTCTAGATTTGATCATTACTTATTCTTTTACTGCTTGATCCAACAGCTATGACTTAATATATAGGTGAGTGAACGGTTTTCGTTTACTTTGGGAATTCGGAACTTTAGGGCTTCGGTCATAGCAACTTTCCAATTCCTCCGGAGTAATGACGTGTGTCCATAAAATTCAAGGTTTGACAACGTTCCCAAAGTATATCAATGATTACCATTAACTTCAACCTTTGACGCTTTGGGTAGTTGTTGTTAGTAGAAACTAGTTTCTCTCAAAGGACAAACTCCCAGAGTGATGTAACTTGTTGATGTCACTGCTAACTTGGCACTGGTCGAGTGGTTGCCACGTGTCACCTATATTCGTGACTTATGTAACTTAAAGTGCCAACTGGACCTAGACACTTGTCACCATCTGATTGCACCATGTATCCTTGCTGGCGTGGATCTCCTGATGTGGCACATGTACTCCTCCTAGTAATAGGTTCATATGAATCCTTCATCCAACGATTGTGATAAGTTCTTAGATCAATGGATTCATTTTTTCCATTCATGACTCTAAGGCTTTGGGCTACTCAAACTCTGAGAAGTTCAATCCCTCTGGAGTGATAACCTATCGAATAATTCATAAAGAGGTGGTGATT
>ML793087.1:125809-141867 GCA_009831015.1 Picea engelmannii
AAGGATGCTCAATGTGGCAGCAACAATCAATTCTTCATTGAGATCAAAAACTCAGTTTTTACATGGCTAACAACTCCTTAAGGCTTTCTCACAAGAATAAATCTTTCATTTACAAAATCTTCATGAAAATCATGGCTCTTTCTCATAGCCCTCTAAGGATTATTTATACATGAATAATCATTGAGAAGTGGATGGGACCGAATCCAAATGCTCAGATTTCAAATTTACAATTTTAGATAAAATCCTCAAAAATCTGGGTTTTATTGCAATTTGGGCAGATTCGAGTTATGTATCCACCCATATATTTTCAACCAATTCAAAATGTTGAAAACAGTTTCTATGTTTTGTAGCTGGATGATATTCCTAAGAACCCATTTTTTTGTTTTGAAATATATGCTCCCATGTGCACAAAAATTGAGGTGCAAGTTGGCATTTTGAGTTTTGTTGCTAATTTTGGCAGAATCATTCCCCCTGAGCTGGAGGTACACATGCGCAAGATGGGTGAATTATGTCTCACGTGTCCACATGAAAACATCATTCTGGATAAAACTCATGTACCTAATTTTCCTCTAGAAGCTTTCCAAAATTTCGAATTATGTCTAGTACCGGATTAGCACAGGCTGGTACCAGACTAGGTGGAGCCTTGGTACCAGAATAGACCGAGTATCGAATCATGCTGCTTAAGAGTCAAAGTGATTAGGATCATACATAATCAAGCATTTAATAGAATTAACTCAATAAAATTAAACAAATCATGCCTTAACCATAAGTTACCTCTCTATGCACATGATCAAGGTCATTAATTGTATTTATGGATGAAACAGTAACTTAGATACATATATCATAGGTAAAATTGACTTAGACATAGATAATATAGGGTAATATAAGTGTCAATACTGAGACTCAACAGTCAACTCCTTTCTTCTTCCAAATTTTATTAGGTTTTCTCCCTTACTTGAATGACTTATTTAAGGATTGACTTCTTGAACTACTACAGCTTTGGGATTTGTGCCCAAACCTATCATAGTTGTAACATCTCATTGTATGATAGAATTTTGTTTTGTGCCAAAAAAATTGCTTCTCCAACATTGAATTGATTTTTTGGATTTTCCTATATATCCTTTTTCTAGTTTCTTGCAGTTCATTGCTTTATGGCCAAAGTTATGACAAGAAAATCAATACCCATTGAAGGTGTTTCCATTGTTGAATTTATTTTGGCTTGAGAGATCTGTCTTTTAATTTTCTTCTTCCTTTTTACTTCTATAGCTTCCTCCTTAACAAAGTTCATGACTTGTAATTGGTTTGTGATTGCACCTTTTCCTTTTTTGAAGGATGATCCTTTCTCATGTTTGTAAATGGTTCTCCACTTGTCACTGTCTTCTTTCTTATTATATCCAAGACCAATTTTGTCATGAGGTGATCTTTGATTGTTCCAAATTTGATCTATAATAGCTAAGCTATTATGGAACTTGACAGTTTTATTTGTATTTTCATTCATCCTTTTGAGATTGATTATTTCTAATTTCAACATGTGACATGTCTCTTCCTTTTTAGTTAACTGAATCTCCAGGGCTTCTTCCACTTTCTTAGCATGTTCAAGTTGAGTATTTAGATTGATGACTATTTCTTCTGTCTCATCCAAGAATTCTTTCCATTTAATAGTTTTGTCATATGTCTTCAATTCTTCCATATCTTTTGTTAGATCAAAAAAATTTAGTTTTCAATATTTTGATTTCTTTCTCATTTTCTAGCTAAATCCTTTTGAGGTTGATGGCTTCTAATTCCAACATTTGGCATGCTTCTCCCTTTTTAGTTAATTGGATATTCTTAGCTTCTTCCTTTTTCTTAGTTTCTTCAATTTGAGTCATTTGATCTACATTGGTATTTTCATTTATCTTTTTGAAGTTGATGATTTCCAATTCCAGCATGTGGTGAGAATTTTCTTACTCAGTTAACTGGATCTTCATGACTTCTTGACTTTATTTAGTTTCCTTAAGTTGAGTCTTTAGATTGCTAACCAATTCTTATGTTTCTTTTAGTACTTATTTTCTTTTACTGTCATGTGTCTTTAATTCTTCCATCTCTTCTGTTAGATTAGTAATTTCAGTTTTCAGTCTTTTGATCTCTCTTCTTTGTTTTCTAACTGAATCTTTTGCTCATGCTCTTCATGGTTAGATTGATCTAATTGTTGAAGTAAAAACTTATATTTTTGTTGAAGTTTTTTCGACTCTTCTAGAGTGAACATAGTTGTGTACTCAAGATTCTCAAGAGCCTCCACATGAACTTTAATATGCATATAATTTCTTGGTTCCAAACGAATCTCTCCTATTACAACTGCAACATCAATTTTAAGATTATGTAATTTTTATTTAGTGATTATTGAGGTATGCCTCAATTCCTTGATGAGGTTGTCTTCCTCATTTTTGACTAAGGTTTGCATCAAATCCTTCATTTCATTCGAATTATAAATCTTTTTCTCTATATTATGTTCTTCAATCTGATTGGAATTATCCTTTTCTTTATCTTGGTCCTTATTTTGATAAGAATTCTCTTCTTCTGAGTTTTGTTATTAATTCTGATAGGAATAATCTTTATCTGAGTCTTGTCCTTTACTTTGATAGGATTTATCTTCTTCTTGTGCTTCATTCTGATAACAATGTTCTAGCTGGAGCCATACTTCTTTAGCAAATTTGTAGTGCCTCATATTTTCTTTGACTTGGTATGATAATCCATCCTAGATTGATTTTAAGGCTATTGAATTGTTTCTCCTTACTTCCTTTGCAGTTTTGGTTTTTCTCTTTGAAGTAGTTAAGTGTCAGGGCTTACTTACTATTGATTCTCAAAATCCATATCCTTTTGACTTTAGATATCTTATCATATTTTCCCTCCATGATGAACAATTTGTTCCACCAAATAAAGGAGCTTCATTTGTGTAGATAGAAATTTGTCCACCCATTTCTTCAGAATCAACCTTCCAGTGTTTAAACTGTGTTGAAGGAACCTTCTCTGATACCAATTATTGAAATGGACACTTGAAACTAAGAGGGGGGAGGGGGTGAATTAGTGTCATGAAAACTTTGGACAATTTCACTTTTCATAAATTAATTGAACACATATTTATTTCATTTTCGCAATCAATATATAAAAGAATAAATATTTTGTATATTTATTTAACTTGAATGAACACATAAGATCAGTCTTTTCATATATTCAACTTCAAGTAATTATGATACACCCAACTCTTTGTTACAAGACCCAGCTTGTAGTTCTTAGATCCAACTGAGAAATGAGAAATCCAACCCTCATAACAAGTCCCAGCATATTGATCTCAGATCCAACTGAGATGTGAGGAATCCAATCCTCATACAAGACCCAAATTGTAAACATGCACCAACCTGATAGAATGAACCTTCATTCAATCCATTATATATAAATATATATACTTCAACAAATTCAACTACATTTTTGTTCACCATACTTCTTTGTTTATATAGTCTTCCAATTGGTGTTAACTTGAATGATTGTGTCTTTTGACAATCAATCATTGCACCCTTTCATTCATTTTAATAATAATAACTTCTATTATTAATAATAATAATAATAATAATAGTTTGTTAAAGACTTCAAATCCCTTGCAAATTGTTTCATCATTTTAACCCATCACTGATCATTGCAAACAAGCGCTTCCTTCAAACCATTATTTTCAAATGACCATGGGCTCGTTACTACAGACTTAATCTCCATTTGCACTTCCTTCATTATTATTCATGTAATATTGTGACAGGGATAATTCATCATCATATATATGTTGATCAACCTTTAATAGTTGATCATAGTCATGGATCGACTTCGTATTTTGATCCCACACTTTTGTTGCATCCTTAGTTCTCTATAGATCTAAATCAAGTTGTTACTTCGCTTTTTGGTGCATTTTCCTATACCTGGAATTGACAGGTGCTTAGCTTGTAACTCGCATTTTCTTTTCATATGAACAAAGTGTTGTGACCAACAACTAGATACATAAGGTGCATGGTTTGTTATGTTTTGACTCGTAGGGACTTTATTTCACCAAGTGACCATATATCGTGACCAGGTGTTAACCCAAGATAGTGCTTAATTTCTTATCAATATCGACTGTCAGGTTTTAATTGCATGTCCATATGGATGAGTGTCATTCACTTCAGAGTGTATTCCTTCAGGATTTCTCCCTTTGTATTCTTTTAATTTTTCCAAAGAAAATTCCATCGGAGTGCTTATCAACACTTCTCTGCTTAATAAATTTTCATATGTCTAGGAGCTAGAACCGTGGGCTTATTAATTTAAGTGATTTTCCCAATGCCTCATGGCTTATGTGTTTGTAACTCATGACAGGGAGTTGGAACCTAGTTCTCTAGACTTCAACGTTCAGGTGTTTTATCTCTCATCCAATCTTCCAGAGTTTCAACTCTCCGAAGTGGTTACCTCTCACAAGTGTTGATCCAATGGTTGGCATTATTACTGGAACCAAATCAACGGTCTAGATTTAATCCTTACTTATTCTTTTACTACTTGATCCAGTGACTATGACTTAATCTACAGGTGAGTGAACGGTTCTCATTTACTTCGAGGATTTGGAACTTCAGGGCTACAACCACAGTAACTTTCCAATTCCTTCAGAGTAATGACACGTGTCCATAAAATTCAAGGGTTGACAACATTCTTGAAGTAGATCAACGATTATCATTAACTTCAGCATTCAGTGCTTCGGGCAGTTGTTGGTAGTAGAAACTAGTTTCTCCTGAAGGAAAAACTTATGGAGTGACATAACGTGTTGAAGTCACTGTTGACTTGGCACTGGTTGAGTGATTTCCACATGTCACCTAGATTCGTGACTTATGTAAATTAAAGTGCCAACTGGAACTAGACACTTTTCACCATCTAATTGTGCCACATGTCCTTACTAATGTGGATCTCTTGATGTGGCACATGTCCTCCTCCTATTCATAGGTTCATATGAATCCTTGATCGAACGACTATGATCAGTTCTTAGATCAATGGTCTAGATTCATTTTGGCCATTCGTGACTACGGGGCTCTGGGATACTCGAACTCTAAGAGGTTCAATCCCTCTAGAGTTATAACCTACTGAATAAGTCATAAAGCGGTGGTGATCACTTGTTGTCGGTTAACACCTTTTCTTACGTTATCTTTCCACTATGCTTGATCAATGGTTGAGAACGCTCATGAAGTAGATCAATGATTAGCGTTACTTCATTACACTTACTCTATCATTCCACTATACTTGATCAATGGTCAAGAATGCTCCATCCTGGAGGATCTTGGATCAATGACCAACGTTAGTTCATGACTTCGCGCTTCGACGCTTTGGGTAAACTTACATGTTCTTGACTCATTTTTTCCGTAGTGGTCAGCATTGGAGTTGACTACCTTCTAATATGACGGTTCAACTTTTCCATTCCAAATCGATGGCTAATACTTATCTCTAGATCAAATCTTGATAGAATAGTTGGGAAACCATTTGAAGCTCATGCTTTAGATCTAATGGTTGTGATCTAATTCTTCCCAAACTCTGACTTCCCTTAATCCAACGGTCTTGGACTGTCCCAAAATGATAATGGGAGACTCATGTGTGTCATATCTTCTGAGATTTTGGATTTATACTTGGATTCCCACTAAACCAAGATCATTGATCTGTTGGGAATTTGATCCCTATCATATTAATGCACTTTCACTTCTAGGCTTCGATTAACGTTTCTTTCTTCTGATATGTTTCATTGCTATTTCTCCTAATCTTTTTAATAACGATTTGTGCATTCTTTTTATGCACTGATCTTCGGTCGCTAATTCTCCTGAGATATTAATTCCTTGTGCTTTGTTACGCCTTCTATACATGGATTCTCTACATGCTACCTCTCCTGAGCTTTAGAGTCATAGGATCATTGTTGATCCTATCATGATCAACAATGATCATGAATTGTTTCTACCACAAGGTGATCTTCCTCTGCCCCAGGGTGATCTTCCTTTTCTTCTAATTATTGTACATGTTGGACTCATGTTGCCATCAATGACAACATATAATAAATAATGCCAACATTTGCAAGTTGTTGATGTGACAAGGTCCAAGACTTAATTTGGTGAAGGTATTGAAGACTCTTATTAACAGGATTAAATGTGTAAATCCCTCGTGAAGTTAAGGCTGCAAAAGAACATTAATCAACAGATCCAGAAGGAGAATTTTGAGTTAAGGATGCAATTGAAAAGTCTCGAGGAAGAGAATCAAAGGCTGTAAGATCGAATGATATGTATTGAGGAATTCCATAAGGGTATTTTTCATGAGTTGGAAAGAAAGTTGCAGACCAAGGATCAAATATTGTCACCATCAACATCAACCCATGAAGATTGGTAGGTTGAGAATGTAAAGTATATGATGCAAAAGGGACTATTTCTTTCAAAAGGCATGATCGAGAAGGATGAATCCTCATATTATTATTTTTCCCGTCAGGATGAATCTCTTGTAGTGGAGACACATGTCACCTTGACCCTTTGACTTTTGCATGTTTTCCTAGTTTGACTTGAACTTTGACCAATCATATATTTTTCATATGAACTTCGTTTGAGGTGATTTTTGCACCATTGGAAAGATATCGTCGAGATCTACGCATTGATGGAATTTTCAAGAGCATTTGATATAACTAAATTTTGAGCTTTTATGGATCCTCCTAGACCTCTCTGATCATTCCAGATCCTCTTGGATTAGACCTTCCCATTGAACAACTTATGTAACTCCAGAAGTATAAATATTCAACAACTTAGTGATGATAACCCTAACTCACTCTTCCACCTTGTTGAATATTTTGGAACTCAATATTCATCTTGGATCTTAGATATTAGGTATTAGATCAATGTACTTATTTCCGCTTCTGAAATATGGCTCTGACTCTGGACTATGGAACTGTTTCTAATAGAATATAACTCCATTTATGGCTCATAGATTCTCTGACAACAAAATTCATGTTCATTGATTCTATGCAATACCTGAATCCTATATTCAAAATACACTCACATCTCCTATTATGTTGAAGATAGTATGCCTCGGCTAATATGAAACCAATTCGAATGCTTATCTATGTCTTTCCCTTTTGGAATCATTGTTTATGTACTGTTGATGTATATGTAGGAGTCTCTGAATGAATTCCCTAACCATTACTTTTCTCCTTCTTGGAAAACAACTCGATATGTACTTAACTTGCTTATGCTCAAGGTATACATATACATGAACATGACATAGTCTATTGAATATGTTTATATAATATATCTTATTTCTTTACAAAGAGGATTATTTTTCGTTTACCAACTCTAGGAAGTTTTACATAACTTCGATGCTCTTCTTGCTTCTGATCTAAATGCTCCAACTTCCTACATCCTTCTGTTCCTTCGCCTTCGGTTCTTCAGAATAAGAATGTTGACTTAGACAATTCGATCCATATGTACTCCTTTAACTGATAACAATAAAATAAAATTGTCTATATTGTTGTTGAAAGGTTTAGAAATCTTCATAAAGATCCCTCTCACTCTAGAATGAAGCAACTATATAGAAGCCCTTTTTATAAGATTCTTCTCACTTTAGACAATATGTAAGGTGGCTATATATAAATCCTTTTACAATATTCCTCTCACTCTTAAAAACATATATGGTGGCAGTATAGAAACTCTCTTACAAAATTCCTCTCACTCTTATCAACATATAAGGTGGCTATATAGAAATTTTACAGAATTCCTCTCACTCTTATAATCTACAATGAGAGGCTTATAAGCCTTATAAATATACTTTAGGAGATATCTACATATGCATATTATCTTACATTTACAAATATACATATTTATAAAGAAATCACTTCTAATTCATGGACTCAGCCTCCCCTTAGTACTAGAAGGAGTTTCATAGCTTCCTATCTCTAACAATGCCTCTAATGGTGATGTTGAATCCAAGAAACCATTAGAACAAACTATAGGTCTTCCCAATAACCTATATAATATCTCCTTGCGAATATCGAGCACTATTGTTGTGTCTGGAGAAGCTTCCCTTGAATACGCAAGTACCTGGCCATTCTAGAATGCAACTTCATATCCTTCATCTTCAAAAGAAACAACTGAGAGTAGGTTTACTTTCAAATATGAAACATATAAAATATGTTCTATTCCCATAAATCCTCCTGAATCAAGCTGGAATCTTACATATCCATACCCCCTTATTGCTTGTCCAGTGTTAGTTCCAGATCCTACATAGAAATCTATGTTAGACTTTGAGAAAGTCATAAATACTAATCTCATCCCGGTCATGTGGTGATATGAGCCATTTTCCATGAACCATTCCTCGATGTCTTCATATATCACTTTGTCAAGACTAGCCATTAGGAAGTATTATTTCTTGAATCTTTCAGTAATATTACTAACTTCATCTGGGGTTGTTGCTTGTATTCTTCCAAGTATCTTTACATATTTTTGGTTCTGCTTCAGACATAAGTGTGGGTAAAGTGTCCAGCACTTATCAATCTGATGTCCACTCTTACCATAATAAGAGCAGAGTTTATTGTTCCCATATTGGAACCACGATCCCTTCTTTCAATCCCCCTTTTCCTTTGCTTTAAGAAATGATCTTTACCATTATCCTTCTTTTCGGAGGGATTTTCTTCTTTGACATTTCTGTATATCATGGTTACTAGTTCCACATGAAGCACATGCATACATAGGAAATTTACCAGTGGGAAACGTCTTCATTCCTTCTTTAGAGTGAACATATTTATCTAAAGATGTCTTACACATGTTACCTTTCTCAGGACTAGAAGGTAATCCTGGCTGCTTATGGAGGACATATTCATCACAAGTTCTCTTTTCTTCATCCATCCTCAAACATTGTCCATCTTGACAGGAAAAAGAATAATATAAGGATTCATCCTTCTCAATCATGCCTTTTGAAAGAGATAGTCCCTTTTGCATCAAAAACTTTACATTCTCAACCTACCAATCTTCATGGATTGATGTCGATGGTGTCAATATTTGATCCTTGGTCTACAACTTCCTTTCCAACTCATGAAAAATCCCCTTATTGAATTCCTCATGACATATAATTGAATCTTCCAGCCTCTGATTCTCTTCCTCAACAGTCTATAGCTACATCGTTAAATTATAATTCTCCTTTTGGATCTATATTTTAATGTTCTTTTGTAGACTTAACTTCATGAGGTATTTACTTAATTTATCCTCTTAATAAGAGTCTTCAATATCTTCACCAACTTAAGTCTTGGACCTTGTCACATCAAAAACTTGCAAATACACGTCAAAACTAGCTCTGATACTAATTGATCCAAAAATCCTTAGATACCACTTATTCCTTTAACATATACACATAGAATCTAACTTTATTCAGGATAAATTCTTGATCATATTGAGGTGATTTGCAAAAAATGATGTTGTGCTCCTTATCCAAAAAACTCATAAACTGATGATTAATTTGACTATTTATGAGATGACACAAAAACAAATAAATTAACTCAAATTACATATATTGATGACATATCTTACTTCATCTTCAAGTCCTCTCTAATTAGTGAGATTGTTCTTCATCATCTCAAAATGTCAAATTACATTACAAAATGAACTTACAAAAAGCCAATTTTATGGACTCTCTTGAATTCTGTTGCTCAAACTCAGAAAAGGAGTATACCATTTAAGTCCTTACAAAATTCTTAGAAATTTGAGTATAAAGTCAACTATATTATGAGCTGGCTCAATTTTACCCTCTTTACACGCCAAATGATGCACTATGGCGCTCATTAATGATAATCTAGAATAAGACTTTTACAACTGACCTATGTTCATAAAATAGACCTCGAACTCATACTCATCATGAGAAAACGAGAAAAATCAATATAAAGTTTCCTAGGTACAATTAATATACCTCATGGCACACATATCGAGACAACACCAAACTTGGCTCCTTTTTTGCATGTAAATCTATGCAAATATGTACATCGAGATTTGTTCCTTCAATGGACAGAGTGCCCACATTGGGACATGTGCACCTTGATATGTGTGTCAACCTTGGGATCCATGCTCATATATAGTTCACGGGTGCCAACCATGCCCCATACCTTCCATTGATCTGGCATCAACATTAAATGTGGTTTAGTTATTTTGTTATAACAAATGGTTCATGTGGTGTAGTGGTTAGAACCCCGAGTATATATCCCAAAGGTTCCAGGTTCGATCCACCACAATGCATATGTGTTGGTTTTATTTGTTAAATGGTATATAACCATATAACATATGCATCAATTGTTATATTAATGCACTAGTACATTTATCTGTGACATATAGTTCAAAAAAAATCTGGTCATATCGGATACCATGCGATCATATGATATGGGTCGATGGATAGGCCCTCAACCCATTTTTCCGCCCAATTGAACAACTATACAAATTTAAATATAATATATTCCCCATATGGTTAAGTACTAATGTGGTGGCATGATGGTAAAGGGATTTGTGTAAGGTTATGGGAGGTCGCAGGTTATACCCCCATTGACTCCCAATTTTTTGATAAACCTAACCATAATTGGTCAATGGGAGGCTACCTCATCGTAGCCTCTCATTGGCTTATCCATCACCATGTGTCGGCACGTAATTGGTCCAACTTTATGTACAATTTCCACATCACCTTGCCAATTGGACATACCACGTCACTTGTCTGCCATATGTCACCATGTGAGGTCACCATGTTACCTGTATGGTATGTGCTATGTGTCACCCTTGTAGTGGTGACATGTGTCACCTTAACCCTTTCACTTTTTCCAATTTTCCCTAGTTTGACTCGAACTTTGATCAGCCATATATTTTGCATATGAACTTCATTTGAGGTGATTTTATCATTGGAAAGCTATCACCAAGCTTTATGCATCGATGCAATTTTCAAGAGAAATTAAGATAATTTAATTTTGAACTTTTATGGATCCTCCTGTACCTCTATGAGCGTTTCGGATCCTCCTAGATCAATGGGGTTGCCATCCTCCTTATAGACGTGAGTCACTTGGGTCTCTTGAGGCACACCACAATATGCCACGTATTTGTATCAACAACGGAGAAAAGGAGGGGTGAGTTGGTTGTATATATTTTGTGGGAGGTCATCGGGTTTGTAGAGGCCATCTCCTTATTGTCGGTAGTTTGGGTAAGCTTGGAGAGGATTGATTTAACTCATATCATCAATAGATATCACCATTCCATTCTTGTTCACTCAGATTTGTTACAACCATACACTATGAGGTTAGCATGTTATTAAATCATATTAGATCTTATATTTTCATTTGCTACAGTAATGGGTTATGTTTTGGAGGCTGCCACAACAAGTTTTTAGACCCAATATCTTGCTTATTTACCCAAAATATAATGCCATCAATGACAAGTAGAGACAATACAAAAATTGTGAGTAATATGTTGTGTAAAGATTCATATTGGTAATAATAGATAAGTTGGTTATTTTGTTGTGTTTCTTTGTGAATGTAACAGTGGTATGGGCATTAGTCATTTACAACCTTGTTGTTTTAATGTGTGAGTGTTATACATATTTGCATAGCATCAAATCCTCTCTTTACCCATTGCACAACCACACTAAAACATTAACCAACAAACTAAATTTTATATCAGCAATAGTAAGGGATTAACAAGGGGGTTGGAGTATGCTAATCAAGTGTTTGATGAAAGTCAGACACTAGTAATAAATCTATAGAAATCCAAAAAGGGGTTTCCTACAAGGGAAATCGGTATAACAACAATTGTTTGAATAAATGCTTGACTCAAATCAACACTAAAACTATCAGCATCAAAGAACCAAACCATATCGGCATGTATTAAGGGGATTTGGCCACAATGATAAAGTGTTTAACGAAATCTCTCAACCAAAACAAGCAATAAATCATAACAACAAGGAACAAATATTTATATCGGTATTAGGAGGGACATTACAGTGGTATCAGATCATTTGATCCTCCCAACCTGTGAAGGTATACAATCTTGGATATGGAAAACAATCAAAACAATGTTGGGAATAATGGAGCCTGTGGTTCAAAGGGGCATTGAACAAGGAATCAAAGACAACAAGAGAATGATGAGGAGATTACAGATTTTTTGAGGGAATATATGGCACTTGGTGAGGAATTTCATGGAGCCATGTCATTCAAGGATTTTTTCACCATCAAACATCATGAGTGGTATGAACCCCAAGTATTAGTAGACAAGAAGGTGAAGGTGCCAAGGAAAAAGGCACTAGTTTATGAAGATTATGATACTTCTAAAAATGAGGAAAATGTTGACTCTTCATATGTTTCTTCTCCTAAAAATGACCACATGGACGCTCATGAGGTATTAGAACCTAAGACCACAAAGGGTATTTGGGTAGACAGGGAAGAAGATAATGTTGATACATTTTTATTCCAACAGAGTGACAATGTGGTTTGGGATGAGGAGCCAATTGATGACACTGTGATTTGGGATGAAGAAGAACCAATTAAAGACATTGTGATTTGGGATGAAGAAGAAGCCAATGTTGTTGATGATATGGGGGACACAAGTCTCTTTGATGTTAACTTGCAGACCATGTTTGATAGGCCTTGTGGAGAGAAGAGCTTCCCTGATGAAGCGATGCTTGATCATTATGTTGTCCCGCCTTTTGGAGATTGCATGGTATCATCTAGTGAGCCAATTGGGTTTGATGAGGGTAGTATTTTTACATTGGAAAACAAAACATAAAATCAATAGTGGGACAACCCATTCCACTATGATGAATATGAAGAAAGGCCTTGAACAATGCAGGACTTGAAGGACCAATTATTGGTATCAGAGGAGAATATTGTGTTGGTATTAACAAGGGATGAGTATACTTAGAGATACATAGAATATATTAATGGGAAGAATTAGATTGAGGAAAGGAAATGGGGAGTTGCAAGTGGAGTCACTATTACTCAATTGCAACCAATCAAAGAAACATTAGGAAGGATGAAATCAAATTACTTGCAATTATTCATGGATAGGGATCTTTCTCTCAAGTTTGTTGAAGATAAGGAAAGGGAGGTTGAGGAGATTTATTACCAGATGAGTTTGGCACTCTCTTCATCACTTACAATGGAGACTCCATCATATTTGGTAGTCGTGACACATGAGGGTGTGAGTGGCACTCATGGTTTGAGGGAGGAGCCTCTTGTGGCGATTCTGCATGAGGAACATTCAGAGTTGCAGTTGCTTGAGGAGAGGTATGACGCATGGATTTTTTACTATGCTCTTGTTTTTCATTGTGGGGATCATGAGCCATTGTTATGGAGATCCCACTAAATGCTCAAAGCTTAGTTATGGAGGATATAGTTGAGCACATTCCTTGTGGCCTAGCCCGCAAGGAAGTATATGCATCCATTGAATAGGTGGACAGGTATATGGCATACATGGGTATGCTCTGGGATACATGTTCAAGAGACATCAATAGAGTGATGGATACATTAGATCCTACAAGATACAGGATGGTACAATATGATTTAGTAATAGGAAAAATTATGCAAGGGTATTCATTGGCACACGGTAGTGTACAGTGGAGTTTTGGAGAATTTCCTCCAGGGAGACCTCCTGATAGAGTCCTCAAGCATACCATTGAGTTGAGGTTATCTAGGATCTATGAGTGGATGGGTGATATTAAGGGAGAAACATATCCCTCAATGATCGATCTTCATCTAGCATATCACCATATGAGAGACAAGGAGAAGGATACTCATAGGCTTGTTTACAGACTTCATTATGACTCCTTGGTCATGCCCTTGGGGTTGACCAACACACTATTCAATTTCCAATCTTCTAGTAAGTGGAAGAGGCATATATTGTTGTTATTTGATGCCCTCATTATATACAACAAGACATGGGAGGCTCACCTGAGTTAGTTGGATGAGACAGGTGGGATTGTGTCCATGAAAAAATTCTTTCATTTGGATTTTGTGATCAATGTGCAGGGTGCATGAGGGGAGATCCAAAATCTATTGTATTGGTTCACATAGGGCTCAAAAATGATCATCGAGAGTGGTGAAATTTCAATTTGGTGGTGGGATCCTGTAATTAATCTGATTAATGGATTGTTTCATATTTTGGTGAGGATCCACAGAGTTGTGATAATGATTGGTATGTTTCCATTTTGGGATGTCATGGAAGGAGATGTCGAGACTTATTCTATATAGAGGGAAAAAATTCCTTTTCCGATATCCAAGATCAAGTATGGAAGTGGATTCTCAAGTTGTGAATTCACCTGTATGCCCATGTAGGATATATTTTCTTTGTCGATACCCAGGATCAGGTATGACAGTGGACTTGTAGACTATCATTCCACTAAGGCACATCTATAAGATATGATCCATATTAGTGGGGTTAGGTATTCTAGACATTATAGCTTGGGGTTCTAGGATTGAAGGCAACAGACTGGGCATGAGGGCCATCCACTTATGATCAGAGTGGTGCAACGTCAGCATGGTGGGTTTCTTTTGAGGCTAGATTAGGACCAAGAGATTTCATGGGTTGACAATTTGGCAACTAGTATAGATGGGAGAGTCAATTTTTATTATCAGGAGTATATTTCTATAGGGAATTCGACTGGCTTCCTAGGAGGGAATTCTATGTGGGATGTACTAAGACTTTAAAATATATTATTGATCTCTTGATCGGTGGCCTTCAGAAGGTCTCTTATGTTAGTACCTTGTAGGATAGTTCTTTGAGCAAAGGGTGCTTCACATATTTTAGGTTGGTTTGGGACCCTAGGATCATTCTCAGTTTTAGTTTGGTTCAGCTCATTGATCATAGGGTTGTGATGAAATTACTTGAGGACAAGAAATATTTGGGAAGGGAAGACTGCAATGTCCTCATTTTTGGATTCTCCTGCTCTGCAATTGGAGGTGACCTTATGGGCTTATGTCAGCCTAACCATAGGGGTAAATTGAGGTTAACGATGAGCTCAGGTGGTTTGGAGGAGTTATATGATTCTCTCAGAGAGGTCCACTTATCATGTTTCATCATCGAGATCATTCCTACACAGCCATATTTCAATCTTGTTGCATTTCAACCATTCCTATAATTTGGGAGTATTATTGAGCATAATTTAATGGAATTCACTAAGGTTGTCATTTTAATAAATTTTCAAAGAGGGACACCTTAGTGTAATAACTCATTGGAACTGGGAGGAAAATATCTAATGGTTGAGATGATAAAAGAGTGACTTCCAGTGGTTGTAAATTATTCAAAGTAAAAAAAAACATTTTTTGGAGTAAAACGTTTTATTATATTAATAAAGTGATTTTATGAGAAAATATTAAAGATGAATTAAAAGTCACTTGAGGGGAAAAAGTTGAAAGGGGGTATAAAGGAGATATATGGGCTCATATTCTCTCATTATGTTGATGATATTTCTAATTTGATTTGGAGAGATCTTGGAGCCTTTGGGGGTCTTGGAGCCTTTGGGGGTTTGGAGTAAACCCTAGTTGGATTGGTTTTGGTGGTGAAATATTCCACCCTACCTAATAAGGTTTTGGTGGTGAGAGATCCACCCTAGCCATTCATTGGGGAAGATTATGGTTTTCCACTTGCATTTACTATAGAAGAGATCCATTTTCATCTAGTTGGAGGAGACCATTTGAGGTGGGGAGTTAATTTTTCTGGGAGGAGAATGATTCACCCTTTGAGATATTTTCCATTGGAATTTATTGTTAAGGGGAAGAGTTACACATGTTGGAGGATGAGTTACAATGTGAATACCATATACTCTTATGTGGAGGTCATGTGTATCTACATTAGTTTATTTTGTTATGTATGGGACGTGTTTTAGTGGACAGACTGGGCTTTGATTAGAGGAAGTCATATCTTGCTAGAGGGGGTTTCCATCCTCCTTATAGAGGTCAAGTCTCTTAGGTCTCTTGAGGAACACCACAAGCTGCCACATATTTGTATTAGCAACAAAGGAAAGGAGGGGTGAGTTGGTTGTATCTC
>ML793087.1:182165-207403 GCA_009831015.1 Picea engelmannii
TGGTTCAAGCAAATTTATCACTCAAATCAAATCAAATCGAAAAGGATGCAATCGAAACAGAATAAGAATGCTCTGTTTTTAGTTGCCATAGAATCGGGTCAAATAATAACCACACTGTTTCATATCCAAATGCAATTACAAGTCAATCGCATTATATTCAAAATCGATTAGTTATAATCGGACATAATCACAATCGATTAGTTACGGATGTGCATAAAATTCATATTATTTTAATCAAATGCTTATATAGAAAGGCGGTTACGATTATTGTCAAACGTTCATAACAGCATCGAATTTCACCATGGATTACAATCGTTGAGTGTTTACATATTAAACAGGATCACATAATGATCGTACCCATCAACAGTGATAACCATAAACTGGGCAATAACCAAATCGAATCGTGACTGAGTCAAAGACAAAAACACATCGTAATCCTGGGCATAATCAATTTCTTAACAATATATTCATTGCAATATAAACTGAGCTGATGGCATGGTCAATCAATGCGAATCGATAGGTTGGATATAACAGTCATGACTCATATCTATTCGAAATTCAGTTATGCATAAACAGAATGGTATTCGAATTGGTTAAAAGACATAAAATCTTAACAGCTAATCACAATTTCTAAACATATCATATATAACCAAATCGAAATGATATATCGACTGTGTTCAAAATTAGAATGCAAGAAACAGTCTGTGTTTAGAAAATCTTGACAACTTGAACATAGTATTCAAACCAAATCGAAACAATCAAATCTATCCTATGACCAATCGAATCAAAACCAAATCCAATCGAAGCTTAAAACAAAAATGAAAATTGATTTATCAAAACTAAATTATATACAACAGTGCATGCTTGTGTGACAGAGCAAATCCACGGTGTGAACAGGGTTTATGATTATGTCATATAAATAGGTGAAATTCATACCAATGAAGCTATTCAAGCTACGCCAATTTTGAATTGACGAATGGTGTTGCCGACTCCACGTTTTTAAACAAAATCGAACCAGTTGTTCGTTGTTTCTTATCAGTGGATTGCATATTATTCTTTTGACCAGAGAGCCTCGCAACTTGATCTTCCAGAGCATGAATTCTAGACTGCAACATTGGCACGTCAATGTAATACCTTTCCAGCCATGTGCCACACTGATCACACGGTGGAGCAGCTAGTCGAGATAGAACAGGAGGGGGTTTTGAAGAGTCACTAGGGGTTTCACAGGGCATTTTGATGGCGGGATAATTTGGAACACTTAGAAAACAAGGCAGTAAGTTCTTCACAAAATCATATGCAGGTTTATCACACAGACCTTCAGAGTAGGGATACTCGCTTTCTAGGTAGCGTTCAATCTCTGAGTCAGAATCTTCACTTATCATGACAGGGTCAGGGTTGACAGGGATTTTAGGTTTGTTTCTTGCCATGCGAGAGATTAACCGGGCATTCTTCTTGCCTTTAGAATTGGCAATGGGTTTGGTCTTGGGCTTTTTAGCCACGGGTTTAGCATTCTCCACATCCTCGACGACAGAATTGGGTAGAACAATAGGCGGCTCGGGTAGGGGTTTGGGTAGCAAAGCACTGTAAGGCACAGGGGGGATAGGTTTTCTTTCGCTCACTACAAGTTTATCAACCTGTGGTGGGCTTGAGTCCTCAAAGCTATTCCGACTGAGAAAATCACTCCAACAGTCACGACGTAACCCCAACTCATAAACCACAATCATTTTAATTAACCCGAAATGGAAAAGACTGGTATTGGACTGGTTCTGTTTGAACCTTTTAGACATTTTAAACAAACTCCTATGCAAGTAGTGAGGCATGTTAAGCTCGTACCCCATGAAAACCATCAGTAGCCGAAGGTGATACAAGAAAATGAAACCATACCTTCCCTCGCAAGTAATGAACTGCTTTATAACCATGAACAAATCGTGCCAGCATTGCTTCAACATATTTGCAGGCAGACCCTTGTCACAAGAACTCACCTTTCGTGACTGAAAGAGTAATGTCCATGGGAAATCTTCCACTTTACAATTTTTTGACCACCTCTGTCCGTCAGCAAGTAGACCAGTATCCAGACTGATAAATTGCTCATCAATTTCCAATTGCACATCCCCAACCTTGGCTCAACAGCCATCGAAGGTTAATGCAAAATGTCGAGCCACGCTAGGGTTATAACCATCAAACTTTCGTATGAACGGGAGCCATCCGAACTCTTCCAGGTCACTGTAAGCACCATCAAACATTAACAATGCCTGGCATCCATTGGGTTCAGCTCTCACGACTGGAGCCATGGTTCGGGCTCATGGTAGGTTTTTTATTGAACACAATCAACACACAGGAGAGAGGTCGCTTGGGATTAACAGTTGCAAGCGCTCAAAGGGGAATGAATCCATATGCGCGTGCGAAGGTGGTGGGTTAGTTCACCGCCATGCAAAACATTAATGGCACAGTACCATCCCTGTTGAATCAATCATAACCAATATTAACATTATTCGGCCAACCCAAGGTTTAAACGGTGGAAAATTATATCAATGTGTCAATGTATAGTTTGAGACCACGATCGTTCAATGTAAAATCAAACCCATAGTTTAAACATGTGCCTGTAATAATTCAAACCAATGTTATTTCAAAATCCAAAAGTTTGACCAACGCGCCATGTGCATAACTCCAAACATTGCCATTGAACATGAAACAAAACTCATGCGCTTGTTACATAATCCAAAGTTTTTCAAAACAAGGTGACAATAGGCAAAATCGATTAAACCAAAAGCTATGAAATCATAAGGATCATATTATATAAAAACCTTTAATCCACCATGACCCTTATATAATCGATTATAAATCATAAATGTGCATGCTCAAAGCCTTATGAATCGAATAATAACCAGGTTACGCAATCAAAGCAAAAATGTCACAGTTTGAAAGATCTCCTCAGCCATATAATAAACCAAAGGTAAGTATCAATCAGAATATCGATGAGAAGCTCATGACAATTCAAATAACAATGGATGAGTTTTCACTCTTTCAGTCGTGAAAAATAAATCGAAACCAATTTGCAAACGTCGCTTGAAATGAAAACATCGTCTCTTTGCAAGATGTGACAGAAATTTGAAGTTCAAGAGACATAGGTGTAGGCAGCTTTTAGGGAAATTTAAAAAAAATTGAATTGGCTGCCAACAAGATGGCAGACCCCAGGCAGTGAAAAAATGGACCTCCTTGCTCAAGCACAACTCCACAGAGTTCATCTTCAAGGAGTTCATTTATCAATTCTACCACCCTGTGGTGAGTATGCTTAGCGGCAGGCCCGAGCCTCGGATAAACGATGAAGTTCAGATGATCTTGCACCTCTCAGATAACACAAAGATAGGGGATTGGTATTCGTACCAAGATTATACCGAGATCAGAGTATATGGGTGCGAGTTGTTTCCGTATAATCTGCCCAAGTACCTGCCTGTCAAAGTTTTTGCATTGGAATATATAAGGCAGATAATAAATTCCGATGATATCCATTTTGTGTCACTGAAGAAAAAGAAACAGCTTAGAATCAAGGGGCAGATTGGCTCCTTCATCTGCAACAATCGTGGTGTCGGGGAAGAAGCACACAGGATGCTGAGGGAAATGAAGTTCTTCATGAGCTTCCCATGGCATTATGATCCATGTGGGATCATCTCTGAGATGAGGGTGAAAAACAAGAACATCCCATATGTTCATGAATCCAGGCCTCAAATTGAGAAATTTGTGAATCAGACAGTATGGGAGCCTAACACATTAGTTGAATTAGAACAGCAAGATCCCCCGGCCACTGTGTCACAAACAAAAATGCCACAGGTCCCGAAAGAGAAAAGGCCTAGGCAAGAGATATCTCCACCTATCACAGAGGTATCGTGAGAAGAATTCCAGTTGCATACCAAGAGGCCTAAGACTATTTCAGTTCCTGGCCCAATCAGAGAAAAAGAAGCCTCATCTACAACAGTGACCAAGGTTGATAGGACACCCTTTGGTTCGAGCCTCCATAAGGTCATAACTTCATCATTTCCAGAGAAATACACAGACTCTCCATTGACCACCCAGCGAGGCAAGGTAGGACCAAAGTTGAGTATCTTTGAAAACTATGAGTTAATCAAGAAAAGGAACTAGACCCTGACCAGCAGTACTTGCGCCCAATTCTGGAAGCAGATGTCGACTGTGCAACATAGGTTGCTATAGGCATTCGACACCGAGAAGGGAAGAATGCATATGGAATTCCTCCAGGCACAAGTACTAGATCCAAAGGTGATCACTGACTATAAAAGGGCCACCTTCGAATTCCAGATGAAGGACGTGCATCCAATCGATCAGATGGATCTGCACAAGCAGACAAGGGAAATGGTCTTTTACATGCTGGCGCATGCTTCCACTACTGTGTCCAAACTACAAGTGTCCCTGAACAATTTTCAAACACAACTGAAGTTGGAGAAGATATCGTCCTTTACCAAGGACAATAGGATCAAGACTTTGGAGGAACTGGTCCTCAAGATTGGTTACGATCCTTTGAACGTGAAAGCAGCTGAGGAGATGATTAAGAAGAAGAATGCTGACATAGCCTCATTAAAGAAACAGTTGAAACTCCCACCCATAGAGGATTCTCAAGCGAAGGAGATAGCAGAGAAAGAAGGAGAGAAAGACGAAATGCTCAAGCTGGTCATGGAGCAGAATGCACAGCTTAAGGAAATGGAAGCTGAGATGGAGAAGCTATTAAAAGAGAAAGAGAAACTAAGGCCAATGGAAGTCATTCCATTGAGTGCTATTCCAATTTCAGGAGTGAGCACAACATCAGTGACAGAAGTCCCATCCGCGACTCCATTGACATCCCTCGAGAAGACAGTCGACTTGGCTAAGTCTGTGGAAAAGATGAACCTGCAGGAAACATAGATCAGCAGGCTCAAAAAGGAGATTGAGAACCTTCAGGAACTCAAATCTTCCTTTCATACCAGCCTCTCCAAAGAAAAGCAGGTGATAGATCAGCTCAAACAGGAGTTACAGCAGCTCCGGAAGCAAACAGTGGCAGGAAAAACTTTGGTCGAGGTTAAAGAAAGTATATGGACAGACATCACCAAGTCCATGAACGAGATATGGCCCATGATATAGATAATGTTTGAGAAGAATGAATCGGTGCAGAGAAGCAAACAGGCCATCGAGAAGATCAGATCGGAACTGGGAGAGATGCCAACACAGGCGAACAAGATCATCAAGTTCCTAAATTCTAAGACCAAGGAAGAGCTGGAAGAGATAAAAATTGAAGACAGAACAGAGACCATCCTTGCGGTTAAAAGAGTTTTGACCAAGAGAGGATTAATGCTTCAGCTGGAAGAAAAGGTTCAGGCCATGGACCTAGGGGTACAAAGATTCTTTAGCGAGATTGAGGCTCTACAGAAGAAAGGCCTTCATGGTCTAAAGGTAATCAATGATAAATTGATGACACTCCCAGATTACAAGAAGAGATTGGCTGATGTGGCTAAGGACAGTTCAAATTTTGCAGGAATTCAATGGAGCATCACTGGCAAGGCATTTCTAGATGTCCTTCAGTGGGACATCAGTATCCAACATGAGATTCGATACATCTTCCTCACCAAGCCTACCTTCGCCAAGTACACAGAAATGGACGAAGTGTATCGAAGGCTACTCAAAGTCAACGTGCCCAGTAATATTCGATGGGAGGAACTCTGTGACCTGATCGAGTAGCAGATGAACTGTCCCAGTCCAGTCATTTGTCCAGTCAGATGAGGTCGTGCAAAGGATTCATCAACGACCCACCCAAAAATCAGCATGCAGTTACACCACATCATCAAGCAGTTCCTAGATTTATGCAATTTGTTAAGTTAGTTAGGCTAAAAATAGATTTAGCACGTCCTGATCATTAATGACAGGATCATTTCTAATTTGAGTTATAAATACTTCATCTTTTGAAGTATTGGAGGTTGTTCATGTTCACACCCTAAAGCTATCAGACTGTAATATTTTTGAAGAGATCTTCCATTAATAAAAAGAGGCACTTTTACAAGATTCTTACGTGTATTCACTGGTGATTTTGTTCTTTCTACGTTAACTATTATTCTTACTTTGTTATCATATTTTTTTCTAAATCTAATCTTTAGAAGTAACGAACGTTGCAGGATTTATCTCGTATACCCTGTTTCTGACTCGAAAGATTTTAGTGTTTTATCTTCTAGTGTTTTCAATAAAGAAATTCTTAACTACTTCTTTGTTGAAATTATCTTTCTCATCTTTTCTGCTATTCATCATTTATGTTACTAAAGAATCCATTGATTATATTATCTTGCCCTGTGAAAGTTTTCCTTTGCATTTCTGGTTCAGATTTCATATTTTATTAAAAACACAGACCCCATAGCCCAATGGATGTGTAGACTGTCTCAACCAACCCGACAAACACTACGACAACAAAAACCAACCTATTTATTTACCTAGCCTAATATTTAAAATTTGAACCATAGATAAATCATATAGAGAGATCCATCTCTGAAGTTGGAAGGGCTAGATCCCAGCTTCAAAAGAGGTTGGATAAAGTTACCTTAGTAGATTTCTTCTGATGTCAACCTCTAGGAAATTTACCAAGTGCTAACATTGGATACAGGCGCGCTACTAGAAAAGTGATATTCTTGTAGCACCATAATAAAACATCATATCATTTCTTCAAAATCCTTGAAATCTTCGCCCAGATTGTTTTCGCAACATATCTAGACTGCTTATGTTTAATATTCTATACAACTGGGAGCCAACATTGGAAAAAGGTTGATCTATTTTCATGTTCATTCCGGCAAAAAATATTGGCCCGATGGCCAATCTCCAAAACCAAGTGCACCTACAATCAACACAATGCATCGTTAGCATCAACAATATATATATCAACATTTTTAGCATAAGATTCCTATTATTGTGGCTATATGGGTTCTAAGATCTCGAGTTGTTTTTAGTTATTTATTTTTATAAAAATTTGGCACTATATATATATATCAACATTTTTAGCATAAGATTCTTATTATTTTGGCTATATGGGTTTTAAGCTCTCAAGTTGTTTTTGGTTATTTATTTTTATAAAAATTTGGCACCTAGGTCAATCTCTATATTATTGGATAACCAAGTCAAGAGCCAAGTTGCAAGCACCATATCTCTATATTATTGGATAACAAATTCAAGAGCCAAGTTGCAAGCACCATATATAGCTGAGTCAAAGCCCAAGACCAAGCATCCAAGCATCAAGCTTACAAGGAGTCTATAGATTTCCCTACGTGCCGAGGTATTATACAACTACTTGTGTATATAAACACAATTGAACATATTCTTATTTCCAATGTGGGATATAATATGCAAAATTTCAGATATCAAGTGTTGATTTAGTTAACAAGTGTTGAAATCAATCGAGGAGAGCACGCAAGCCTAGTTGAAGTCATTCAACACAAAGCACTACAAGGAGGAAAGTCTACAAGTGGTGGTGTTTTTGTGTATCTTGCGTCAGTGAAAGCATCATACAAAACAACCAGAACAATATCTAGTCCTTGATATATAGTTAAAAGGAAGATCATGAAAGGATACGTTTTTAGAGAATTCAACAAAGTATTGGAAAATTAATGGAAAGAAAACCAAAAGAGCAGTGAAAGCAACAAATGTTAACAAATCTAGGTTTCCAATCATCACTCGGGTGTCCAATATGTTGAATAAAAGCAACTATTCAAGCGCCACATGGAGGGAACCCACAAGTGAGCGTAATCACAAATGCCCAGGAGTTCAAGAATGCAGATACAGGAAGGCGCAGTGCTAAAAGGTGGAAATGCTCATGTATCAAAATGTTAAAGGGAAAAATTCTATAATTTATCTGTCTTCTGGTATGCATGAATGTCAACTATTGAGTATGTGCACGAGGTTATTGAAGAGGATATTACTAAGGTTAATTTGTATCAATACTATGTCCAAATGTTAATCCAAGGCCCACAAAAGTGCTCCAGTGTAGAATCTTATCGAGCTTTGTGTTTAAAATGGTGTGCTAACGCAGAAGGTAGGAGCATAGACTATGTAAATTAGGGTTGATAGCTCTGTTTTGTCTTGGCCAAAGTTGTATGAAACGTTGTATTTATCGGGTGGTAATTTTGGAAGGGGGAACTTCAAAGGGGTTTTTCCCTCTGGATGTTCTAAAGGCTTATTTGCCAATGGAAAATTGACCTATGTTGTCATACCTTCTGGAGATGTTGGAGCACAACGATTTCAAGGGGTTCTTATCATAGTCATGACAGTGGTATCTATTTAGATGGATATCTCAAGCTTATCACAATCATTTTCATGTTGAGGTAGTATTCTGTAATGCCAAAGGTACAAGAATAAATGATAGGTGAAAGAGGTTTTATTGAAAATCTATTTCTCAAAATGAAATGCCCAGACACAGGTTTGAACACTCACACAAATTGTTAAAATATTATACCTATCAGATCCAAATCTTATGATATCTTGCAACAACTTTTCTTGGAATTATGGCATTCGCTTCTAATTTTTCCTTGCAAGTGGCAATTGTGTCTTTGGAAGATTGTTTCATTCAAAAGTTGCTTTGAATATTCACTTTTGGCAATGAATCATGGTTTAGGGGGCAGGCCATTAGGAAATTTGAGCATCATCGAGGTGTCAAGTGAATTATTGGAGCACTTTTCTCTTTGTAGTCCGAGGACTTTGTTCTCTGTAAACATTTTGGTAGTCCAAGGATTTTTCAAGACCTTTTCCAATTCTTATTTGGTTGAGAAATATTTAGCAAATCAAATCATAAATCTAGATTCAAAGATGAAAGAAAATATCCTCAAATTCATATTCTTAGGCCCGATAAGCATAAAAGGTATCCACATGAGCTCGTGGAAATCGATCACCTAGAAGGATGATTTTAGCATTCAAATCTAAACTCAGATTTCCAGGCATAAAATCAGCAAACAACAGTTATAAAGAATTTGGTGATAGGAAATTTGGAGGCAAGGCACCTGGCAGGTAATAGGTGGTAACTGAGAAACATCTTTTTCAGATTTGATGGAAGAAATCGAGCAACATATTAATGTTGGGAAGATTCAATTCTTTTTCCATATCCTCATTCGAATATAATTCAAACACTTAAAACATAAAAGAGGCAGAGTATTCCAACAACTCCAGATTCATAGTGGTCAATTAAAGGTTGATTCCATATTTCTAGGTAGATGAAGTGGCAATCAAAAAATATCATTTCTAGACTTTCTACAGTTAATTCGAGAGATTTGTATTTTTAGTTTGTAGTTAGTTTTTATTTTCCAAATAAAAAAATTGAAACAGCTTAATTCTGTAATATTTTATAAATTGATAGATTTTCAATGCAAAGAAGGGGGAATTTTTGGAAAGACCCGAGAGGGGTTTTCTCCAAGACCTGAGAAAAGTTCAGGAGGAAAATTTCTATGGATACATGAATGTAAGCATGAAGGCATGGTTTTTCTGAAGCATCTATGCCATTGAGGATCTATGAGAGTTAGTTTATCAATTTGTTTATACCTTTGCTTTCTTCTTACTTGAATAAAATGAAGTTTTTGAGAATCAAATATTGTCATTGATTAATAGATCTATGAGCGGCAGAGAATCTATTGTAGCTTTCCTATTTATCATTTTGTTATTCAAGCATCTTGATTTGTTCATTTGACAGAAATGATCTTTCGTTTGATAAACTTTATGCATTATGTTTTCTTCCTCATTCTTCTATTTACACAACTTTCATCTGATAAGCAGCTTGAGTGTCTTCAATATTTAGGTTTCTCTTACTCCATGCCCAATGAAATCATCTTGTAGACAATTTTCTTCCTTATTCTCTCTTGTTATTTTGGTTAATCCACCTGCATATAAACAAATTTACACATCCATGTTCAAATGTTTCTAGGCTCACCTCATTTGCAGTCTGAGGGTGACTTCTAGAGCTAACATTTATTGTGCCATTGTCGGGGACGAAGGAACAAAGACATCTTACATGGGAAGAAAGACAATGATCAGCTCCACTTCTTGATGGTGAACAAGAAGAGGAAACACAGTTCACTACAGATTTTTCACCATGGAGACTCCATTGTTCAACGATTCATAAATGACTCCACTGGGGAAGATCTAAAATGGAATCGAATGATCGAATGAAATCCATTGTGGCTGAGAGGTTTCATCCTTTGAATTTTATTGATATTAACGACTTTCCTAATGTTGTTACTACTATGGATATTTGGGGATACTTCCTTCCACGTTTCAAAGAAATTAAGGAAGATAATCCTTCAGATCACCTTGTCAAGTTTCATGAATACATAGATCAGCTAGATCTACATCATGTGGATGTTCGTATGAATATGTTTATTTATTCATTAGAGGGGGATGCACGACAATGGTACTGGTCCTTGCCTTCGTCAAGCATATCTTCATTGAGGGAATTCCATGCAGTATTCATCAAGCATTGTAAAAGGTATTATTCTCTTCACACATTTCTTGAAGAATGTTATGAAAGGTTTAAAAATGATATTCAACATGCAATAGAGTGTTCTTCATATGATGAGCTCTATGAAGATCTTATTGAAAGATAAATTGAGGAAGAGTGTATACTTGAAGAAAATATTTCAATTTTTTCTGCTCAAGAGAAGTGTGAAATGTTTGATAGTCTCATGCAAAAGGAATTGGATCATGAAGTGATAGGATATATTTTTCAAAATCAAAAGGTTGTTTGTTATTCTTTGCAAAACTCAAAATATTTTGGCTCACCTATTTTTGATGAGTATTTAAATGAAGAAGAGCAGCTCCCTATGTCGAATTTTATTGATTTGAGTAGCAACCAGCCTGTATATGACAATTGTGCATCAAAATTTGAGGAAGGCAGTGATGTAGACCTGGAGGATTTTTATGAACAATTTACTAAGCCTATTCCTTCAATATATTTAGCAGATTTATTTCTAGAACTCAGCATGCCAATATCTGATATTAATGGTTCACCATATTCATAATATATTAAGTAGGTTGGGATTGGAATTATTGAAGAGTTTAGTTCAATATCTCATGAACAGAAAATTGGTATCACTTACAGAGCAGACATCAAACAATAATTGAGTAGCAGTGAAATCAGCTCGTAGCCATGTTTATATTTGCAGATGATTGAAAGTGGCAGTTATCATGAGAAAGAGGATGTGAAAAGACCTTTTGATCTTCCAATGAAGCATCAGGAAAAGGTATTTTTATATAGTTTTCATGATCCTTTTGTTGATTATATGAATTCTTTGAGCACTTCAAATGAAAAATTATTTTTTTTCAGCAAGGGTTGGCCTTGTTTCCCTTTTCCATTTCACTTTGAGATGTTATGGGTCTCTTTATTTATCATAACTAGATCAAGAGTTTCACCAATTATCCAAATACTTGTATGGTTTCATTGGAAGCATACCTTTACACCATTTGGTAATAGTAAATTTGATTAAGAATAGGGTAGTTTGTGAAATAAGATTGTATTCAAGCACTAGTTTGCAGTAGTTTGTTTTGTTTTCAGTAGTATGTGTTCAGATTTAAATAAGTTGCAATATTTGGCAGCGGTGTAAGATTCCATAATCCCAATGGATTCAAGGCATTGTTATGGTATAGTTTCAACATTGGATGGCAGGTTGCATGGATAGAAAGGATGGAAAGGCACAGTGGTATGTTGGTTCTTGATGCCTCACAGGGAGAGCATCATTTCTAGAAGGAGCCAGTGTTAGTACTCTGATCTACAGGGGGAAACAATATTAAATTTGGTGTTGTGTTCCAGCAGCACATGTGTCAGATACAGGTGCTCTACTAGAAAAGTGATATTTTTGCAGCGCCATCATAAAACATCATATCATTTCTTAAAAATCCTTGAAATCTTCGCCATATTTGTTTTTATGACATATCTAGACTGCTTATATTTAATATTGTATACAGTCGAGAGATAACATTGGCAAAAGGTCAGTCTGTTTTCATGTTCATTCCAATAAAAAATATTGACCCGAGAGTCAATTGTTGGATCATGTTGTCATTGATTGTTATAACCCTAATTTGCACCAGACATGCTTACCTGGCATCAGGCCATCTCATATTCCTTCTTTGCCAAAGCACTGCTGAACAACTCTTCTTAAAAACCTCTTTTATAAAGGCCCACATGCCCTGCTCCATTATTGCATGCGTGTACACGCTAGCTGACCCAAAACAACCTGTGTGTACCTACAAAAGCATGAAAAAAGGAAAGTTGCTAACGGAACACACAGCTTTGGGTGAGTTAACTAAACCTTCTGACCATGCATGGCTAAGGGTTTGACCAAATACCTAGCTTCTTATAGCCTATAAAAGAAGGGTTAGGGGTCCCATTTGGAAGAGGAGAATCATAGTAAAGAAACTATACCCGATTGTGTATTCTCTTTGTCCCAACCCTTTAGCCATCCTTGTGCAAAGAGAAAGATAGACCAAAGAAGTTGGAGGATAGTTGAAGAGGATCCCAGGACTAGGTTCATGGAGCAGTGGTCGACTTCATCATTGTAAGCTGATGTGTTGAATTTAATAATAAAGAAGTACTTTTCCCGTCCCACCATATGAGGTTTTCATGGTTTATTGCATACTTGTTTATTGAATCTCTAACCCATTAATCTATATATCAAATGCATGTGGAGTTTGTTATTTGTCTTGTGTGAATGCAGGTCAACCTTGGGAGGAGATTTGTAGTCAAAGAGAGATCAAGCATGAGGAAGGATTGATATCAAACGCCCGAAATAAGGTATGCTCACTTGATCTTCTTAACTAGGTATTTGCTTAAGAATAATGGGGATTAGGTCAAGGACGACGGTAGAAAGTAGAAATCTTTAGGTCTTTTCTGTATGCATAATTAAACCCTAAGTGCTAGTCCGTAGAGGGATTTCCCACTCACAACAGAATTGGCGACCATACTGGGGAAAGTCTAGGGTTTATGGGAATATTTTTTGGGTATTTTTAAGAACTGGTTTCATTTCCTGTTTTTAAAGTTTCTGCAAAAGTCTAAGCTAACAGATATTGTGGTCTTCCATACCAGTTATCTATGTTTATTTTCTTGACTGTATTTTTTTCTAATACCCATAGAGGTACACGTGGCCTGTATAAGGTCTGCAAATGTGCACCCACGCCCTGCATTCTCACAGCCCGCGTGCACACGCTAGCTAAGGAAGTGTCAGTCGCGTGTATGATTCCAAAAAAATTCTTTTAAAGAGGTAGTCATCCTCTTCCCTGTCAGAATTAGTTCTTCTCAGGGGTTTTCTGGAACTCCTTCTAGTCTTTATTATTTGTAGTCTATATCTTAAGTTTCACCTCGGATTGGTTTGTTCGATGAAGTTTTCCTTGGATTGTTTTCTTTTTCTGTTAAAGTAAGTGTTTGAGTCTTCAAGAGCTTCTGGTTCTCAGTACCAATAGTCTCTGCCTTAGATAGCTTTCTTGGATTTTCATTTGTCTCAGAGTTTCAGATATACACGCGGCTTGTATAAGGCCAGCATGCATGTACACACACTCTGACTTTACACAGCTCGCGTGCACACGCTTGTTGTGGAATTGTCAGCAGTGTGCTTATGGAGAGAATTTTTGTTGAAGGTGAGGCAATCTCCTTTCGTTTGACAAGAGTTATACCTCTTAGGTTTCTATCTCTGTCATAGCAGTCAATAACTTAGGTTTGATCACAACAATATCTTTCTTTTTCATTTAGAAGTTTTCCTCAAAATTTTTCTTTTATAGGGTTTTTAGACAAGTGTGAGAGTCCAATTTTAATTTGCTTGTGTGTGATTTTTAAAGAGACTCTTTGAAATCTGTGCTTAGGCTAGAAGTTTTCTTGGTTTTGACTTGTTGATATTTTTCCTTTTTGCTTTGTGAGCATTCAAATAAATAAATAAAATCTTTTATTTCTTTGTTTGGTTAAAAAGTGTTGTTTTGGATTAGTAACTAGGCAAAAGTCTTTGCTTTCATAAGTTCTTGATGATTTACTTAGATCATAAGTAGCTCGTAGTCGAGTGAAATCCTGCTTTGAGTTTGTTGTTCAAATATCTTAGAAAAAATTTTAAGTTTGAAAAGTTGTTTAAGAGTTGAGTGAAGTAAAGGTTTTTGTTTCCAGCTTTCTGTTTATTTTTCTTTCGTCTTTCAAACATCACTAGTTTCACTTTCATAACCTTTGACTTAAGACAAGCCATAAAAATTAACGCTAAATCTAAAATTCATTAGACTTTTTATGTTTGTAGGGTCAACCAACTAGTTTAGGGTTAGGGCCTTGAATTAGGTTGGAGAGGAAACTCTTCAAGGCCATTAAAATCAAACATTGGAGTCTGAGTTAGGGAGTGTCAAAGTCCAGTATCATGAAAGTTATCTGGGACCCCCCTCTAACACAAGGGATAAACATGAGGTCATGTGAGGAAAGGTAGCATAGATAAACCCTCCAAAGCTGGACCAATCATAGTGGAGAACACATATAGAGGGTTTGTCTTAGGATTCCATCGATTGCATTTTCCACAGAGCTTCATGGATCTTGAATCCGTTTGAGGTCCTCAGTTGTCTTTCGGACCACTTGCTTTCGATACCCTTGATAGGTTTTAGGCTCGATACCTTGCTCATTGTGATCTACCCGACTTTCAATTGTACCCACCTGGTGACTGTTCGCGTGATGGCAACCTAGAGACATACACAGGTCACTACGAGGGTATACCACAGTACCTAGGACAGACATCAGGCCACACTTTGTAGAGTATACCCAGAGGGTGATTCTGTGTTCGAGTTTCACTTGCACCGGTAAGTTGCTCTAGTGTTGGTTGTTGTAACTATTCTTCCAATTAGTTTAGTATTTGCTTGTTTTATCTTGTAGGGACTTTTTTAGTGTGTGTGTGTTTTTTGAACGAATAGAAATCCCTAGAGTGTCTTTGATCTTCTCACACAGTGGAGGATCACGAGCTCCGCCAGTCACGAAGGCTTCTGGGCCTATCATTGGTTACATTGGAGCCACCACCACCACCAGTAAGGCAAAAGTTAGACCAACAAGAGTCTCTTGAAGCAACCGGGTCACAAGAAATTGTGCCCGACCAACATCCGGAGGAAACGACCATTTTAGACTTTGGAGCGAAAGCTATTGGTCCACCTGAAACTCCAACCATTGATCTTTCGGCACCCATAATCGTACCAATTCACCCTTACGAGTGTCAAACAATGTTTCATGCAACAATGGAAACAAATGTTGTCACTCCCTCTGGGAATTCTTCAATTCCCACTACGGTTGTCACCACAGGAGAGTTTCCACCTCCTAACCCACTATCACTTGTCTGAGCCACCATGGTCTCTACCGCCTCTACCTTGCACAGTGGTCTGATCCCATATATGGCATAGGCCACAACCCCTTTCACACCAAGTGTGACAGGCCCCCCATTCTCATACGGGATGCCTAGCTCAGGTACAAGTCCTATACTTTCCTACTCCACTACACAAACTTTAGGTCTGGGGACAGGGAGTCTAATTCTCCTCTGCAAGGCCACATGGGGGGCACTTCAGCTCCTTTTAATGTTTTCCCTTATGGGGGAGTTCATATACCTCCTTCATCCCCTTCGCTCGATGGCATGCATCAACATTCCGTCGGGACACCTACACACCATAGTTTATTTGGAGTAGGGGTCAAGGACCACCTTTTCATAATATGTCAATAGGTTTGACACCGTTTTCTTTGTTTGGTGCATTTGGTAACAACGCCTTCTCGTTAGTTTCTTTCCCAACTAGGGGCAATCCCAGTTTCGGACAACCTATTCCTATGCAGGGTATTATTCTTGCACAGGGGGCAAACCCAGGAACTTCTTCCGCATCAGGGCCTTGGAATTCTTGACAAGGATCCGTTCCCTCGTCAGGAATGTCAATCTAGGGTAATTCTTTCCACAATCAATGGAACCCCAGACAAGGTACTATGCCTATCCCCACGGGATAGGCATGGGGCAACCCTTCCCAAAGTCCTTCGAATGTAATGCACGCCCATCCGTCTACGTCCTATTTTGGGAATCAACTGATGATGTCTCCTCACACGTAGAATCAGTACGCTGGTCATGGCCATGGTTTTTACCAGAACCCAGGCCAATAGCCGAACTTTTTTTGGTAACCTAGTGCTAGTCAAACTCCAGGTCCCTTTTTCCCATGTTATCACCAACAACCCAAACTACCTTTCCTAGAAACCTTGCATTTTCCAGACTTGACAAGGTTGTTGAATGACCCTATCTATCATGATCCACGTTGGCCCCCTATGCTGACGAAGTTGCCTTCGGACATACCAAAGTTCGAAGCCAAGCCGAACGAATATCTAGGTGATCATGTGACTACCTTCCACCTTTGGTGCTCATCTAACTTGTTGAAAGATGACTCTGTACAGTTGGGATTGTTTCAATGTACTCTCATTGGGAGTGATGCAAAATGGTACATTGAGCTCGACCGCTCAAGATACTCTTCCTTCGGCGAATTGGCAATGGCCTTCCTAAACCATTTCCAATTACCTGTGAGATACAATGTTGGCACAGAATTGCTGGCCAATTTCACACAGACAAAAGTGAACCATATCTCTAATCACATCCGAGAATAGAGACGCTGGAAGAGTTTAATTAAGGTGTCAGTCCCACCAGCATTCCTTCTTGAGTGGTTCCTTAAGTCTTTGGTCCCACAGTTATCCAAAGACGTCACGACATCAGGAGTGTTTTCCGAAGAAGACGCCATCATGAGAGCTCAATAAATCAAACTCATCTATTCTCAGTCCAATTTATTATACGAGATATTTCCAGATGCGCCATGCTCAATACTTGATAAAACCAGATAGAGAGTTGGACCACATGCTGATGGTATTGTTGGTTCAGCACAAACAAAGTCCTCTGAGCAACTGACGAAGCGGTTGCAGCAATTGTCTATACAATACACAGCGTCCAGCCAAACTACTGTTTTGGCTGCTCCCCCTACTAAAACATCGAATGTACACACAGTGAAATCAACAAATCCAAAGGCCACCCAGTAGCCTAAAGGAAAGAAGAAACAACGAAAGAAGGGTAAGGGGGATAAGAAACACACTAATAATGTTGGTGGGGGCAACACTGAGAAACAAAAGGCGAGGTATCCATGCAACATGTGCGTGGAAGACCGCCTGACCCACCAATGTCCTCAGCTTGCAGAGGTCCAAAATTTTGTGACATAGAAACAACCTGATGTGTTAACCAATCCATTTTAGCATGGGCAAAACCTAACCCAAGCCTCTACAAGTGTGGAAGGGGGAAGTCAAGGACCCTCTCCATCTTCGAACAATCTCGCATCCGCAAATGTGTATATGATGAAGGGTGATTCTTTCATATCGACTAGAGCGCATGACTACAGTAAACCAAGCACTTCTGAGAAGGGAAAAGAAGCTTAAATCCCCTCTCTTCCTCTACAGATTGAGAATACTTTGGGCGAAACAATGACACGCATCCCAAAAGGCACGTTCAAAAAAGCTTCTCACAATCCAAATGCAAGGGCCGCCCAGAACTATTATGTCATGGAGGATTTGTCTCAAACCCCTTGTGCAATGTCTTCTTTGGAGGTCCTCCAAAGATTCCCTTCCCAGAGGAAATCTTTGTTAACCGATTTAGGATATACCGAGACTTGTAATCCGGGTACCATCATGCTGGATACAACCGACTTAAAACCTCATCTGCCTTACCATGTAGCATTACATATAGTAGTGGCTCACCCCACGAAAAATTTTACTCGAAATATTTTCCGCGTGGTGGTTGATGAGGGTGCCTCGACATGTGTTATGTCATTGGTATGTTGGAATGCCATTGGCCAACCCATTTTGTCTTCGTCACCTACTCTTCTCACTTCTTTTGACGGTCGTTCGTTCCGACCACATGGTATCATTCCCTCTTTCCCCATGCAGTTAGGAGGGAAGATCATGTGAGTCAAGGTAGAAGTAGTCGACCCGTCCCTCGACTACAATCTCTTGTTAGGAAGGAGTTGGACTTATTCCATGCAAGCAGTGGTTGTTACAGTTTTTTGGGTCTTGTTGTTTCCACATGAGGACCGAATTGTGACCATTGATCAATTGTCTTTCTCCAGACCTCAGCCTTCATTGGGGGTATCTGCAGTCCCGATGATTGATAATCCTCAACCAGGTGTAGTCAACGTAGGGGTTGGTTTGTTCCCATCTTTGATGGGTACCTTCAATTACCCGCCCCCTCAAGGTGATGTCAAGTTCATATTCGACCACCATAAGGTTGAGATTTTCCAAGTTTCGTCATTTCGCATGACTTACTTCACCAATATGTGGATACTTCCTTCCCCATCGACCACGATGGATGGGACAGGGCACCCAGGCATGTCCATGCCCTTGTCCGCAGCTGAAGTAGCGTACTCTTTAGTCCAGCAAGCTTCAGCCAACACAGATCCAACTTCTGCACAAGAGTTAGATCCACTTCTAGAGCCTATTTGGGCTCAAGGTTCTCTCATTGACACTGATTCAGTAGACTTAGTCTTTCCCTCTGACAAAGCAGTAATTGAAGCAATGACTAGTTCGGACAAACCTTGGGATGATCTTCATCATAGATCATACTTCCTTACAGAGTTAAGAAGAATTGAAGCCGGCGAATTCACCTTGACTATGACTGGAGATAGTTCTTGTCCTATTAATCCCTTAGCTACACACGAGGTGTATGTTGAGGGTAATATGGAAACCATTGCTGAAACCATACCGATCAATATCTCCAGAACCCCTAGCGTCATGGAGAATGTTTTTGTTGGAGCTGACTACTCCCCCGGAGAGATTCAAATCTACATAGATCTATTTAAAGAATTCCGCAACGTTTTTTCCTCGTCTTACGAGGAAATACCAAGCATCAATCTAAAAATAGTCAAACATGAAATCACAACTTATCCAGATGCCAAGCCTGTTTGGAAAAAGCTTCGTCCTGTTAATCCCAGGAAAGCAGCATCCATTAAGGTTGAAGTTGAGAAACTATTAAAAGTTGATTTTATCTATCCTATCCATTTGACCCAATGGGTGTCAAATACTGTGTCAGTCAATAAAAAACAAGGCACGATTCGTGTATGTATAGAATTTCATGATTTGAACAAGACCTGTCCAAAAGATAAGTTTCCCACACCATTCATCGATCAGGTAATTGATGAATGTGCGGGTTGCGAGGCCTTCTCTTTCATGGATGGTTTTTTGGGATATAATCAAATACAAATCAAACCCGAATACCAGCACAAAAAGACATTCATTTTTCCATGGGGTACATTTGCATATCGTAAGATGTCCTTTGGTCTCAAAAATGTTGGAGCGACCTTTCAGCGGGCCATGTCTTTTTCTTTCCATGACCTCAAGCATATAGTCAAGGCCTATTTAGATGATTTAGCATCTCAATCTCACAAGAGAATGGATCATCCCACACACCTCTGACTTATCTTTGAGTGTTGTCGCTACTTTCGGATTCGCTTGAATCAAAACAAGTGCATCTTTTGCATAACATCAGGACGTTTGTTAGGTTTCATAGTATAAACAACAGGGATCATGGTCGATCCTCTCAAGGTTGAGGCAATAATTCAGTTGCCTCCCCCATGCACAATCCTTCAACTTCAGAGTCTACAGGGCAAGGCAAAAATTTTAAGACGTTTCATTGCTAACTATGCCAAGATCACAAAGGGCTCTATGCACTTACTGAAGAAAGACGTTCCTTTTCATTGGGACGATTCCGCCCAACTCTCTTTCGATGCATTGAAACATGCCCTCATGACTTCTCCTCTGCTTCATCCACCTAACTATAACAAAGATTTCTTATTATACCTGGCTGCAACAGATTCAACCATCAGCATGGTATTAGTTCAAGAGGATGACTTATTCTCAGAATATGTGATTTATTACCTGAGTCGAGGCCTCGTAGGACCAGAACTCAATTATTCTCATATCGAAAAACTTGTGTTGGCAGCAGTTCATGTTGTTCAATGGTTCCGTCATTATGTTCTGTTTGCAAGACCACCATCATTGTTGTCGTGAATCCATTCCAGTACATGTTGACATGACAGGTAATAGGAAAAAAGATCAGTAGATGGATAGTCGTCCTCTAGGAGTTTGACTTAGATTTCGTTTTAGAAAAATCCAAAAATTCATTGGTCTTCGCAGAACTTATTTCGGAACTTTCGGTTGAGTCAGGTGGTGTTGTGCCTGAAGAGTCACCTATCAAAGGAGATATGTTTTTGATCATATCTTAGGATCCCTCGTATGGAGATATACTTATATATCTCCAGACTTTGAAGTTCCCCACCTCTGCTTCTCATGATGAGCGTCAACATATACGCCATCAGGCTAAGAATTATCTCATAATCGATGATATGTTGTATCGAAGAGGTGTAGACTACATCCTACGTCGATGTCTCACTCACGAAGAAGCAGTTATCGTGCTTAACGATTTCCATACCGGAGCGTGTGGCAGTCATTTGTCTGGGTTGGAAACAACCCAAAAGATTCTACGAGCAGGTTACTTCTGGCTGACACTAATCAAAGATTGTATTAAATCGGTCAAGAAGTGCCACACGTGCCAGATCTTCTCTCGGAAGATGAGGGCACATCCCGCTCCCATGTTTCCTGTCATCACAGTTGGTCCCTTCACCAAGTGGGGGATTGATTACACTACATGAAACCCTCCTTCAGCAAGGGAGCACCATTATATCATCGTAGCCATAGACTACTTCACAAATTGGGTTGAATCTATGCCAACGTTTAAAGATGATGGAGAGACTGCAGCTCTCTTTTTATTCAACCAGATAATAGCAAGGTTCGGCGTCCCGAGGGAGATTGACACTGACCATGGTAGTCACTTTCAGAACCAGATGATGACCGAGTTAACATCAAAGCTTGGGTTACGGAAAGAAAATTCGTCATCCTACTACCCCCAAGCAAATGGTCAGGTGGAAGCTGTAAATAAATCTCTTAAGACCATCCTACAGCGAACGATCAACTTAGCCAAGTCAAATTGGCATTTGATGTTATACTTGGCATTATGGGCTTACCAAAAGTCTGTTAAGACTGCAAGAAGTTTCTCACCTTTTCAACTCATTTATGGGTTGGAAGCAGTCTTTCCTATCAAATGTCAGATCATGTCCCTAAATTTGGTAGTACAATTATTGCCAGATACTTCTCCACTTGAAGAACGGTTATTATACCTTGAGCAGATCAATGAGCAGCATCGTGATGTGGCCCTGGCCAATGAGGCTCACAAACATAAATTCAAGTTTCAGTATGATAGGTCCGTTCATCCTCAGATTTTCACTGAAGGCGACCTTGTCCTGGTCTATGACCAAGATAAGGACCCCCTGGGGGGCAGAAAATTCAAACCCATGTGGTTCAGACCTTTCATTATAAAAGAGGTTCTAAAAAAGGGTTCTTATCGTCTGGTTGAATTTGAATGGAATGCTTTGGCAGAGCCTAGAAATGGACTCTACCTCAAGAAGTATTACTCATAGGCAGGTCACCATGGGTAACTTTTTGTAACATATGTATAGTCTTTGTACTATCACTTTCTAGTTTATTTTAGTATTATGGACGTGTCGTTTTTTATGTTATCTTTTGTCACTGTGGTAGATGTCAAGTGAATCTAAGGTGTTCATTGGGTATGCAGACGATGCTAGCTGGCACACTCGGTGTCTTGCCTCCGCAGCTTGGGTAATTTTTACACCTCGAGGCCAGTTATTATCTTTTGGAAGTATATGCTTAGGTGACACCACAAACAATGTCACCGAGTATAGTGCAGTTATTGAGTTGCTTCGTGACGCCTTGTCATTTGGTATCTCTCATCTTCGGGTCTATCTCGATGCTCAGTTGGTTGTGTCTCAGTTAAATAGAGTCTACCGTGTTCATGATCCAACTTTACACCGACGATTCCTTAGGGTACGTCTCTTAGAACAAAGCTTTGATTATATTACATATTTTCATGTTCCTAGGAGATTAAACCAAATTACAGATACTCTAGCTAATCAAATTTTAGATTGTCATCTTGCACACATATGAAAGGACATACACATAAACATGTAATTACATTTTTAAAGGCAAAAATGATCCATAAGACACAAAAAGACATAAAAATCCATATATAATATCATAGTCACCAGAGTACATAGGTGGACGCAAGTGCCTCAAAAGTATGACCAATAACGAGTCATGGGGCTTATGCCCTCAAAAAATATATACAACTAGTGCTCTCGGCACGTGAAAAGTCTAACTAAGGTCAGGGCATGTGGGCCCTGTTGTACTGATCAACTACATGAGGCTGCATATATGGTGGCAGATCCTCAATATCTGCCATAGGAACTGTGCGGGTGAGCGAAGTAAAGTTTTGCTCGACTCGTCTCAGCACCCTCTCAGCCTCCCCAGCTAGAAGCTCTCATGCTGTTGTTGGTCCCCCTGCGGCGACAGGTGCAACCCCTGGTCGAGGATGACGCATGTTCCTCACATATTCCGCAGGTCACACTAGTCCCACATCTACACACAATAGACACATATTTATCAGAAACTCTGGTATCAAAAAAAATGATATATAACAAAAACAACATAAAAATTACATATGTTTCAAAAAAAAAAAACAACAAAACAATGATGTAAACTTACCCATCTCTCCTCGCTCCTCACTAGGAGGTACGGGTATCTCAGGATCTCTCGAGAAATAAATCCCAACATAAGGATAATCCTCTATGACTAGGATCTGTCGCAACAACCAAGTGAAGAAGTCATCGTCAAAGGACTCATTGGTCCTTCCACCACCCTGTCATGGCAGTAACATTGCCCATCTACAAATTGCAGGAAGAGAGGCTTGATGTCCTTGTACCACTACTTGAGGACTGAAGCTCAGAACTCTTTCAAAGAAGAAAGAGCATAGAATGGTCCCGAACCCGAAGTTCCTCTCCGTCCGTGATTGGCAATCTGTCAACTGCTTGTTCATATAATCTAACAATGTTGTGATCCAATCAAATATTTGTGCATTTAAGTTGTGCACGGGACGCCTAATGTAGAGCTGCAGATCTAGTGATCCGCCCAATAAGCAACATAATCGCCTGCAGCGATAAGTCAGTAATCTTTCTTATGGGAACCTGTGAGCTCGATCGATCTGTACCAGCCTCACAGTAAAGTCCTATCAATTCCGCTATGTTATGCGGCCCCAAAGGAAATGTCCATAAGTTGACTGGTTCCCCTCTCCTGGAGAGGCCAGTCAAAAAATATATGTCCTCTGTCGTGGGAACCAGTGACTGCCCCTCTAACATAAAGGCCTCTGCATCCGAATGCCAATAATCAACCAAGGTGTTCAGCAGCCTAGGTTGTGCCTGCATAAAAGGACATAAGAAGAACTTGAGAAGCCCACATTGCATTAAGGCAGCCACAGCATTGGGCTCTTCCTTGACCAACTCACTAACCTCCTCATGATCTCTTTCTCTCCAGTGAACATACATCTGCAAAATACCAAAGTTCAGGAGGGTTAACCCTTGTTTTTTTTTAAATTTCATTCAATAAGGGGGTCAATGCGGGCTATAATGTTGGAAGTCGCGTGTACACACGTGTAGTTTTTACTCTGCCTGAATGTACACGCGGCCTGTCCTAAGATAGCCCGCGTGGACCTAGGGCCGACCTTTTGAAGGTCGACGCCCCCCAAAAACTTGGAACCCAAAGAAAAAATAAAGATTTAAATTGCAAGAGGGGAGAGTTTATACTTACTTGGTCCAGACAGATGGTCGTTTCATCCACTGTAGCTCCCGGAATCAACACTTTTATCAAAGAGGGTTTTTTGCGCCAGAGTCAATTTCCAAATCAGCAATGGTGATAATGAGATGCCAGCTTCTATTTATAGACTTTTTGGCCTCTTTTTATCACTTTTTTGGTCCCCCTTATCATTTTCTTTAAACCAAAAACCATTTAGAGTGATTCAGGAGTTGCATTGGAAGGGCATGATTGGGTATCGAGACATTTGTTTTTAGTTTTTTGGGTAACTTTTGACAGTCCCTGGAAAAATCTCAGATGATCAACTTGAACATATAGGTTAGGTTTCTACCCTGACTTTTGTATCTCGTTGTATTTATCCCTTTGCCATAGGATCGATCCCATCAGGTTGTGACACGGAACCATCATTACTGCTTTAGAAGTGTTGCAAGTTGGTGGTAGAGCTTACCGGAACATGGATGCCCTAGGTAGATCCCGGTTTCATTATGGTGTCCATGTTGTCTCTAATCACTGTAGGCTCGGGATTCCTTGTTGTTCTTCCTAATTATGAGTTTGAGCCTCATTTGCATGATTCCTTTTCACTCTTGACCTCACCCTCAAGACTTCCAAAAGACATAACGGGTCTTCTTTTAATCCCTTTTCAGACCCTCTAAACATGAAAATATTGTCGAGCGATCTTGTGGCCTTTCACACTCGTTAAACTGAAATTTGAAGTCACGTCTATCCAGAAGTAGTTTACCCCTTTTTCAGTCGGGACGATCAACTGTATGAACAAAGGTATACTCTAAGGAACTTCAGTTCTCTAGAAGAGTACTCTCAAGTATCATTTTAACCCTTTTTCGGGCCTGAGGGACTAAATTTATGAAAAAGGAACCCCCACGGAGTCCATAGTTAAGTTCTTTTCAGACTCCCTAAAATTGAAAAGATCGTCAAGTGACCTTATTCTTTCACACTCATTAAACTGGTCCAGAAGAACATTCCTGACGAAGTCCATAGTTAAGCTTTTTTCAGACTCCTTAAAAATGAAAAAATGACCGAGTGATTTTGTCTTTATCACACTCGTTAAAATGGTTTTGAATAGATATCTTGTTGGTGCTAGTTTACCCCTTTTTCGAACCAACTAGACTACCTTCGAAAAAGGTACCCCAATGGAGTCTCCTTTTACATTTTTTCAGACTCTCTAAATATGAAAAACCGTCGAGCTTACCTTCTTTGGGCTCGTTAAACTTACATCGAAGGACGTTACCATTGTGTGTTTTGTTAACCGCGTTTGCATACCTGTGTCTTTGGTCTAATGTCGGCTCCATGTTTCTCTCAACTAAACCATCTGAAGCATACCTTATATGCAAGTCTTGTAGCACTTTGCCTCTGCGTCTTGACACCTTTGGCCCCTGGAGGATTTTTCCCGAGTGTCATTGCTCTGAACATCAGTCTTGTCCTTGTGCCTTGAACTTGTATGTTTGCAACACTC